>JAPMOB010208456.1:0-24359 GCA_029875015.1 Lepomis gibbosus
CGCATTCATCTTTCCCTCGATTGCAACCAGTCGTCCTGTCCCTGCAGCTGAAAAACACCCCCACAGCATGATGCTGCCATCACCCTGCTTCACTGTTGAGACTGTATTGAACAGGTGATGAGCAGTGCCTGGTTTTCTCCACACATACCGCTTAGAATGAAGGCCAAAAAGTTCTATCTTGGTCTCATCAAACCAGAGGATCTTATTTATCACCATCTTGGAGTCCTTAAGGTGTTTTTTAGCAAACTCCATGCGGGCTTTCATGTGTCTTGCACTGAGGAGAGGCTTCCGTCGGGCCACAACATCTCCTGGTTGTTATAACCATTTGATCATTATTGGAAGTTTTTGTCATATAGGGACACTATTAACAGTTCCAGTGAAGCTTGATTTCAGGTAACGCCAGTACAGAACTTCTTATGAGACATTGCACAAGGTGCCTGGCTTCCTTGTGATTTCCATAGCAACATATAATGCAGCTTAGAGCTGCTCTGTAATATAATGTCCGCAAGGTTCTTAACTCTCTCCTTAGTCCGTCCTCTCAATCAATCTTAATACCCTGCTTCCAATGGATCGTTTAATCTGCAAGCATCCCAGACGTTGCGTTAATGCCACAGTGAAAGGATGACCTGGTACAGACTTGAATTGCTTCATGTTGATGAACTGGTTGAGAACGAACCATCAGCAGAAATGAGTTTTTCCTTCTTTTTTCTTTGTTTTTTTTCTTTCCTTCCTTTTCAGTGTTTTCTATTGATCCCTGTTAGTATAACAATTGGCTATTCTTCCTGTGGTCCATTCAATAGTATGTTCATTAAAAAACAACAACAACAAAAAAACGTTTTCATTGGAGACCAACTAGGGCTGCAGCGATTAATCGACAATTTGTATAACATGCCATTCAATGAAGTGCTGTGCCCGGTTAAAATAGAGATTCCCTCAGAACAAGCTTGATCTAAAAAAAACTTGCGTCCGACCAGACAGAGGACCCTATCACCAAAAAGTGAAAAAAACCCGGAGTGCTAACCTCAGACTCTCAAAGGCGGCTGCCGGAGCTAATTGCGACCATTCTAGTCAATGCTTGTGCTCATAACAGAAGCACTACAGCGTGTCCCAGAAGATTTTCAAAATAAAACACACTCTACTCCTGATCGTATATCAACAATAAACACAGTTAAAAGTTAACAATTTACAATTTAACTACATAGCCTACTCAACCATGATAGAGAATCAAGAACAAATCACCAAATCAACAAAATCTTAACAAGTTGGCAAAATCAGGCAGGCAAAGCGCTCTTTTTTCCCAAAATGCTCCATATGGGATATGAAGCCAGGCGGAGAAAGGAAAAAAAACAGTTCACAGAGCTGTGATCGGTAGTAGAAACACAAGAAAATACAAATAAACAAAATCAACAATGTGGGGTGATCTAAATGCTCCGCTGTTTCCACTTTCCAGTGTGAACTGACGGAGGGCAGAAAATGGAACAAAACCACAGTGCCTGTGTGAGTCTGGGGGAAAACACTATATATTCTTTTGAATTTGGGGGTCCAGTATTTTTCTGATCAGGCAAATAGGGTACGTTATTATTTATATCATAACACACAGTGACTAGGAAATTATTAAAAGTAATTGTTTGATAGATTTAAAAAAAAAATCACCAATGGGTGTGTTCCCCTTTTGTTTTTTTACAAATCTCACCCTCTGTATAGCCTCATAAACAGATAACATGAACAAAATTAGGATCCATATGAGGTTTTGGGGTGTGAATAGCCATTTCCTGTGAGCTAACTATTAATGATAACGTTTTTAATTGTAAATTAAATTTATTTACTGTTTTTATTTCATGAACAATTCCACAAGAAATTGTAGTTAATACACTACTACACCACCATTACATTTTTCCTGTCATGCACTCCCTAGAGGCAGTTCACGTGCCCCAAGGGGTGCACGCACCACACTTTAGGAATCGCTGATATACACCATTTAACAAAAACAATTTAGGAGCAGACAGGATGGCACAGATGATCATAGCAGCGCATTTCTGCCTTGTTAGCATTATTGCTCAAAAACAAACTTCTAACTGCCAGCAAACAAAGCTATATTGACAATAGTCAATAACCAGAATTGTCTGCAGGGTCTGGCAGTTTTTATTTGCATGCACTGTGAGCACTTAGGTTGTGGCATGACCATTGGACGTGTAGACTAAATACATAAGTCGTGAGCGTTGACTTTACATTGCAGACAATTTACAATTCACAATTTCATACAGTGTGAGTTTTCAAGAAAAGATTTCAAAAAATCGGACAGTGTATGCTAGGGCTGAATGATTTTGGAAAATAATTGTGTTTTTTGTTGTTGTTTTTTTTACCAATATTGCTTCATTTTTAAGCTCTTCAATTTCTGTATTATTCAAAACCAACAAGTGTATAGTATGACAGATAGATTAATCATGTTCTTTCTTGTACCCCAGGCCTGTGTAATGGTGCCAAAGCAATGGTGGAAAAGAAATATCAAATTGAGGTACAATTCAAAAGTTGGCCAACGAAAATAATACCAAGGGACACCTCTCGTGTTTAATAGACAAGCTTAGTAATTCTCCAACAACACCGCAGTTCCCCACCCCCGCAGCCTCCGATGCTGGCTGCAACTAAGCTGTAACTCGGGACAGACTGGACCTCTTTAGGACTTTGGTTTAAAATGCCATTTTAGTGGCTGTGTGTGTGCCGCTGGTGTCGATCACTTACCTTACTACACGTGTCTTTCAGTTGTGCATTTTTCCTGTCCGCCAAAGTGGCGGATGGCCCGACAATTTCAGCCACTACAAACACCATTACCCACGGGTGGTGGGTGCTGCTTTCATTGCCTGTGTGACACTAAAGTTTCTGTAGTGTCAGCTTCTGTCGAGCTTAAGGCCATTGTACAATAATAAGCTAAGGTACAGCGTAACGTGCAAGTTGATGCTTCCTCTGCAGACTGGTTTTCTCACGCCTGTCATGTGACCGGAGTCTAATCGCAGCCTTTGCGATTAGAAAATCTTGTTTTATCATATTGTGATAATTATTCAGCCCTAATTTATGCCCAACTTTACAGATATTACAAATTGCATGTATTATGTCTTCTTCGGGCATGATGTGAATCATCATGTAGCACAGCACGCCTGTAAGTTTGCCTAGCACAGGATCAGATTAGGGCAGCAGCTACCGGTTTATTTTAGTAATCAAATATTGTACAGATTATCCATCCATTTAACGTGTAATTGGACAAATACTTCACCTTGGTGCCCCTGGTACTGGGATCAGCTGTGTAACTCGTACACAGCTGTTGGTGGTGCACCTCAATATTGACTATTACCAGCTATATAGAGCGTTCTAGCCTCGAAAATCCAGCTGCATTCTAGTATTAACTTAGCTCTCCTTATAAGCTAGGCTCCTTGCATCTTGGGTAGCAACTTTTTTTAAGCTGGGTCTCCGACATTCACAGCGTTATGGTGGACAGATTTGTGCAGCGGTGCTCCTTGAGGGAGAGAGCGAGAGAGGTACAGGTGAGCAAGAGGATCTGCTGCGCGAATGCGCTACAGTGCTCTGCAATCAAATACGATTTTAATAAAAATCGAAAATCAATCTGTGGCGGTCAGCGTTGCTATTGTGGCGGGTTGCCACAAATAAATGAATGTATGGGAAACACTGTGATAAGTAGAACACTATGCTCCATCACATACACTTGAGAGTGCACAACTTCCCAGAGCTGTGAATTATCTTCATAGACCAATCTTGTATTCAGACCAACTGGCTTCCCCTTTTAATAGAAATAAGCAGTGTGTATAAGTATTAAAAATGACCAGTTTAAGTGTTAACAGCCAGTTTGCTTGTGACAAAGGAGGATGTATCAGAAATTTCTCTTGTAGACCTGGTTGTTGGAATTTACTAGATTTGCCCACGCTCCATCTGCTGGTCAGTCCATTTCAGAACTGCATGATCCTTGTCAGGTTTTTCAGGCAGCACTCTGCTAGCTGGGACTACTTTCCACAGCATTATTTTCACCTTTTCTTTTTTTCCTCTCTCTCTCTGTCTCTCTGTCTCTTTCTCTCTGTCTCCCTGTGATGGGACTGGGGGGGAGGATAAGTTGAGCAGGGTATGGGGTTGAATGTTAGTATTGAGCATTTGTCAGTGATATAACTGGCTGCTGTATCAATGCTGAAATTTGATACATACATACATACATACAATTACAACTGAATGTTCTGTAGCAGTCTATGTAAAGAAGTCATCACCAACTACTTTGCGTGTATACAACAGATTGAGGCCATAAATGCCACAATTTCTGCATTTGAATTTGCCTTCTGGAATAAACCCACTTAAGTGTCATTAGCTATAAATGGTAGAAATGTTTGCTGTGAATATATAAGGAAACCCTATGAGAGAGAGAGAGAGAGAGAGAGTGGAACCTTACACTTGAGCATGATGCATGGGCAAAAGATGTAAATGGTTTGGACCAGGAGACATTTAGCCGGTCCTGGTATGTATCTGTCTGTAGCTTTACATGTCTCCAAAATGTGGATAACTGCAGTATGATTTTACTTTTTACTTCTATCTGTACAAGCTCCTTCTCTTGTACACAGTAGTATATTGAGCAAAAAACCTTCAGAAGTTAATGAGAAATATAATGAGAGTTGATTTAGGAAAATATGATGAGCAAATTGATAAATGTCACCAGATATTAATTTTAATGTAACTGCGTATTGATCACTTTACATTTTTTTATTTGGTTTGTCTGTGTAGATGCTACAGACAGCTAAGCTGTTTCAGTTGTTTATCTTGGTTTGTTTTTCTAATATCACATTCAGTCATCTATTATAATTATTATTTAAACAAAATCTTGTGTCTCATAAGAGTTATATAAATTCAGATTCTGTTATCCACAAATGCCAGTGTGATCCAAAACTACAGCAAGTTTAGCTCAGCAATTACTTTTTGCACCGCACAATAACATTAAAAGAGGTCTCTGTTAGAATTTGTTAATAGATATTTGTTTTTGACTCAAGCTTACAGGTAATTATGTTTTCTTCAACATTTGCTAGAGGCCTCTTCTGTCATTCTTGAGTTTTAGGGTTGTTCCTTATCTTGACATGGAAGTCATTTAGAGGGAGGGGTTGATTTGGCATCCAGCCATTTGTGATTTTTCTCTCCAGTGGCACTGAAAATTACCCCACCCCCTATTCTTGCAACTCCTCCCTCACTTCTAACCCCCTGTATCCTCCTGAGTACCCCTGAGACACGCTGCTCTCATTTGGCCCGTGTTTGCTCTTCCCACTTAGCATGCTAACAATTGATGTTGCTATTTAATTTGTATCCATGACAATTATCCCCTCCACATGGCGCTTCCAAGATTAGTTTAACAGAGCTCCCATTGGAGGCTGCTGACACTGACAAATCTCCCCATACTGTATGTAAAAGAAGGGTAGTGTGTGGTGGTCTGTGTATGCGCATCTGTATGCGTTGATGCACACATGGTTGGAAATGTAGACATTGCTGTCTGATTTGCTGATAGAGCACATTCAGATATGGGAAGTGTTGCAGTGTCTTTATAATTGCCTAAAAAATCTTGTTTTGAAAATTTTGATGACAGGGAATAGAGAGAAAAGGCTAATATTACATTTAATCGGGCACTATAGAGAAAAAATCTTGAAAAGGAGCCGTAATTAGATATATTTGGGTCACTCAACAGGAGGTTGAGAAGCATATCCCAATCAATTTTTTTCCCTTGGATCTCAATCCAACCTTAATACTAATGTACGTACCATGACTTTTTTGAGTTAAAGCTTAAGTGCAGACAAAACCCTATTTATAGAGGTCCAAAGTGCCTTATTCTACATACAACTTGGCACTTTGGAATAATCATTAAAACAGTAGGATTGTTATTAGACCTAGCCATTGCCCTTTAAAGCACAGTGATAACCAAACACTTGGATAATTATATATTTAAATAAAATACAGGAATAATAACAAATAAGACCAATAAAATGTATTCAAAAACATTAGGATATAAAATTAATTATCTCTGTTGTGTATTCTCTGCACCTTTAATGAACAATGCCCATGTTATCGGCACGTGACGTACATCACAATCCCTGATGATCGTGCCACAATGAGGATATGTCAAGATGCGAAACGTGACTCATGCATCCACAAGATAAGATATTTGTTTGTGCCATCTTAAATTACAGAGCTATTATCATGTAATAAGTAATGTCTCTATTCTGATTTGAAATTCAACGAGAACATGTTCACTTTGGCTCTAATGAGTCGTCATCCCTCAAGGGACTGTAAATAACAGTATTTGTTCCATGTTGCTTTGAAGATGTACACACATTTCAGTCATGGTATATGAGCAACAGTACAATTTTATTCATTATAACCCTGTGACCCTACATGAGCATAGTCAATTATATGTAGATGATGTTACATTAATGCCGTAGTGCATCCTTTTTTAAATTTCCAATCTGTTCCGCTGAATCTTCAGAGCAGAGTTATCCAGATTGGCCTGCCTCCATCTTCAAACTCTACATACTACCAGTCTGTATTGTACAGCCCCCCAGTACCACACCTCCGCCTTGCCGGCTTGAGTGCCTCCATTAAAAATCAGCGACAGCTGTGACTATATTTAACTAATTCATGACCGCACCGCCACCCCCCTGAGGCAAACTCAGGCACTTTTCTTGTCTCGTTCTTTTTCACTGCCTCTATTTATTTGTGCGTATCTCTTCCTCACCCCAGGGGTCGAACCAGAGGGAGGGTTGTTGTGGATGAGGAGGACAGCATGGATGGGTCTGAGATAACAGAGTCCAGTGGCCCTCAGGACACAGGTGAGACTTTGCAATGCCATTTTTTTGATCCGTTATGGTCATGTCAGTTCTGTTGGGAGTGATATGAGGCTGGGACTTGCTCATTCATGCAAGCTCATGCAGAGTGCGCTTCAAAACGGTATTTCACTAAAAGTAGAGGAGTCTCCCTCTCCTGGAGAAGGATGGATGAGAGCTTTTTCTTGGCACCCCATGCTTCTACTTCAGGGCTATAATTGAAAGGGTTTAGCTTGAGCTGTGAAGCTGCAGTGGGTGTGTATTTTTTTCTCCCCTTACTGCTTCCATCTCCTCCTGCTCTGAGATTGGCATTGAGGTGCACTGGGAAAGAGCCCAAGGCTAATGCCCTCTAAAAGCTTTTTAAAATCCCATCAGTCTCTCTAGACCCATTTATGTGCTTTTTTATGTGTGTACATCACATCACGTGATCATGCCTCCTATTCTCATACATCTCAGTGCTGCCCTGTTGCTGTGTCGGGGATACTGGGGAATGAAATTCTGCTACTGGCTAGCTTTGCTTACATTAGCTGTGGTTAATGTTACATAAATAATAAGCAATTATTAGGAGCATTACTATATTCCAACAAATAATTTTTTCACCTGTTTTTGTTTTGAAAGTACAATGTAGCTTAAATGTTATATGCGAACCACTGTAGAAAACAACTATCACAAACTACATACTTACATGCATTTACCTTTAAAATTGTGGCATCGTGATTAATGTCACTCCCAGAATAACAAGGGAATTGGTAAATGTTGAAAAAACGAAGGTGACACACAATTTCCGACACGTCACTCGTATCCTGAGACTGTAAGAAGTCTTCACAGGTACATGCAGTTATTAGGAGGTAATGAGCTTGAATTTGTCCTTGTGTAATTCCATTGGATGACACTGAATCATTGCAGTATTAGCCTAATTACATCTTAATTATGTTAATAAAGATTTGCATGGCCCTGTGAGAGGTACATTTGGGAGTTTTTTGTGATTACAGTGAATTGAGCCTTTTTGGGGGTAATTTAAATCAAGAGTATTCATGATCGTAACACAAATGAGTTTAGTTGTATTAACCATTTTTGTAATATTACCTATTAGTATTAAACCCCAATTCTTGAAACATTTTGGCTGTCGTGATTCAAATTTTTCCCTGCCTCTGTTGTTGTGATTCTGCACAAGAGCTTGATGTTCCCAGTGGGTTTACTGTAATCACTGCTTGGGCATATGGTCCCCATATTTTACCATCCATCTCACTAATAAAGGCTGTGTTTCTAACCTGGAGGAATCTGACTAGAATGCAACCAACCTGCCCTATGACAGTGTGTGTCTGTCAGAAGCTGCATGCTGATTTTACAGTCATAATTGGCAATTACTTGGAGAGATTGTTGAACGGGCTGCAATGCTTCCAAATGCTCTGAAGGGATTTAATGCTTAGTGGTTTCTTACTAACTAACTGATTGATTTATTTTTTCGTTGCCATCAGAAACACCAATCCAGCCAGTGGAACCTGTGGAAGTGTTGACCCCTGAGGTGCCAGAGGAGGACAAGCCCTCTTCCCCTCTGACCCAGAGCCCTCCAGCCAAGAATTCAGCTGGACCATCTGTCCCAGCGAGTAGAGAAGTCAAAAGCAGGTTAGAAACACGAAACTTGCCGCAACGGTTTCTATGAATGTGTACATGTATAAGGATTAGAATACAATTGGGCATTTGTGTTTCTGCCATGTAACATGCTGTATGCCTTGCTGTGTACATGTGTGGATGAATTGATATGGAGTCATCTGGCGGTAGAGGCAGAACTCTCCTCCCAGGTGCCACTCTGTTAAAGGTCTTAATCAATCTCCTGGCCTCACTCGCTATCGATGTTAGTGATGGAGAGCAGACCAGCAGCATCTCCAGGGATCTTATTAACAAGGCCATCTCATCCCTTAGAAATGTGATAAATATTTACTGCCCTGTTTTTTATTTCTCAACTTTCCAGTTCTTGGCCACTATTCTCTCTTTTTGTTGTTTTACCACTCTGACTCTCACGTGGAAGCTGCAACACTTCCATGTCCAGTTGTCCAGTCTTGTTAGTTGGTGCTTTTTGTTTTGAACTTTGAGAAATATTGATTCAGAATTAACTTCTTAATGTGCAAATTTTGACTAAAGTCGCAAATTGTAACATCTGAAAATACTGAATATATAAAATATCTTGGAGGGGTGTGTGTGTGTAGGTGTACGCCTGCCTCCCAAGCAACTATGTGTTTAGATGTATGTTGCTGCCCAAACAGTCCCATTGCCAGAAGGAGGCCTTAATTCATGGCGACATGCATGGCACTGTATTAAGTCACAGTAGGTATATATAATTAAACACCCCCTTCCACGCATTTTCTTTGTTTCAGTGAGCGTCTCTGTGCCTTCTGTTACTGCGGTGGCCATAGCCTGCTGGGTCAGGGGGAAATGCACGTTTTCAGCACCACGCCTCAGCTTGAAGCACTCTTCAGCCACAACGGTGGAGGAGGCTCGACAAGCGATAGCAGTGATGGTGAAAAAAACACTCAGCCAAAAATGGCAGAAGAGACCACCTCAGGACAGAGGGAAAAGACGAAGTAAGTAGGCCTGGCTGACAGTGTTGTTACAAATGGTTTGGCTGTCAGTGTTGGTCAGGACAGTAAAGTCATCTAAGATGAGTCCCTGTTGTAAGTTAATGAGCTACAAGAAATAAAAAGTTGCTCATGGCCTCACTTCAGTGATCCTTTTGTTTGTCCTGAGTCTCTGTACAAACCAGGAGACCTCACAAGCTAAAGAGCCTCTTTCCAATAGTGGTAGCATTGTCACCCTATATTTGAAGGCTAAATTATCACTTTGCCAGCAGGGTCCTCAGGCCCAGGGATGCTACATCAGGTGAAGGGTGCATGTGAGCCGTGCGCGTGTGTGTATGAACACTTACATATTTGCATACTGTGCCAACAAAGGACCCTCCTCAGACTCTTTTGGACAGCTGCCTAATTTGTTTTGGCCCTTTGGAAACCAGTTGGGCGACTCTCTGGGTTCACAGTGACGTAATAGGCAATATACTCTGGCAGCATGCCAAGCCAACCAGTAGCTGTTGTGTTGTTGCTGTGTGATTGGTCAAGGGGGAGCCAGTCCTCGGTGATGCCACACAGAGGCACAGGAGGGAGCACAAGGCAGGAGGAGAAATTATGTATTGATTTGTCAGAGAGGCAGAGGTGGTGGACAAAGGGGAAAACTGTGGAAATGTGAGGAGGCGGGAGAAGATCATTTCATAACTGGTGATGAAACTTTGCCTATAAACAATAAGCTGCCAAGGCTGTTTGTCATGAGTGTGCCATCATGCTTCCAGAAACCAGTCTCTTGATTTTGGCTGTTGGTTTGTTTACTGGAACTTAAGTCCTTTTTAAATGCTAATGCTCCCTCTCCACATTTTCCGCATGCTATGCAGCTCACTAGTTCAAGCCAGGGACTCGGGGAAACACATCCTTTTCAACAGATTTTATGAGACAGAACAGCCAGCCTCTTGTGCACTCACCAAACAAGATGGCCNNCTCCTCCTCTCCCTCCTCCCCCACAGCTTTTTATTTGCTCTCTAGCATTTTCCCCCCGGCTCATTCTCTGTCTTCATCTTTCTGCTTTTGTAAAAACTGCACATCGTCCTCTACCTTTATGTCTCTACTCTCGATTCATTCCTAAATTGATTCAGACTGTCCTCCTTTCTCCTGCGTAGCATATCTTTTAGCTGTCCTCCTTTTAAAAAAACAAAACAAAAAGCTGTGCTGACCCGCTTTCTCTGCAAACTTCTTCTTTTTGTTCCAGTGGGTCTGAAAGCTGCGAGGAAGAACCAGACCCAGCCAGTCGATTTTGGGATGAGCTTTCTCATGTCGGCCTTCCACAAGATCTTAATGTCCAGTCTCTCTTCGAGTCAGGTAAGATCAATAGACTAACCATTTTTACTCCTTTTTACCAACCTTTCAATGGAGAATCACATTTAGTCATAATTTCTACACATACAACACAAGATATTTATTTGATTCTAACCTTATGTTGTCTTCACATCAATCGTCTTGAAATTTCAGGGCAATGCTGGGCACATCAGAGTTGTGCCTTGTGGTCCGAAGGTGTTTGTGAGGGCGAGGGACAATCTCTGCTTAATGTGGACAGAGCCATTGACTCAGGGAGCACAAAGGTGAGTCAGGGGAGAACATCCATGCACTAATAGGTGTTAACACCATCTTAATGTGTTGGGGCAGCAGGGAGGGACTGCTTTAGTGAGGCACAGTCAAGCTGATGGATCAGACTGGCTGGTAAAGGTCGGCCCGGCAGTGTGGATCTCTCAACTGTGAAATGGAAAAGGTCACGCCACTCAACAGGGCTGAGCTCTCGTGGCAGCTTAGCTGCTAGTGTTAGTGGTGCGTTTGCAGCCCATTGGCTGTGGAGCCCATTGCCGAGTCTTCCACTTGATCTGCAGAGTGGCTATCAGTGCACGCTCTTAGAACTGAGGGAAAAATAGGGAATGGATGAGTTTCTGTTGTGGTTGTGATCATCAGGGGTTTAAAAAGGGATCTTGATCTCAGCTGAGAAGGATGTATACATTCATGTATAAAGCACTGTCTTAGCATAAGCTAAATCAGTCATAAAACATGTTATGGACGTGTTTTTGAGTTTGTTGTTGCCTTGGCTGTTCATAGAATTTATTTGCAGACAATGACATTTTAGACATATTTAATGATCTCTCTGTGTCTCTTTCTGCAGCACTGTGCATACTGTAAGCGCCTTGGAGCATCCATTAAGTGCTGTGCTGAAGGATGTGCTCAATTCTACCATTACCCCTGTGCGGGGGCAGCTGGGACCTTTCAGGATATCAGGAGTCTCTCCCTCCTCTGCCCAGAACACACTGAATTGGCCATTCACAAATGTAAGTTGAGTAGAATTGGATACTAGATGTTTTAGTAAAATAATTTGCATTACAGTGAAAATTAAGAATTTGACATTGTTTCAACTATGTACTGTCTGATATGCGATTGTTTCTCTTAGTGTTTTGACTGAGTGCTGTTTCTTTTTTTCTTTCCCACAGTTGTAGATGATGTAAACTGTGCGCTATGTGATAGCCCAGGGGACTTACTGGACCAGCTCTTCTGCACCAGTTGTGGTCAGCATTACCATGGGGTATGTCTGGACATGGCCGTGACCCCTCTAAGGAGGGCAGGTTGGCAGTGCCCTGAGTGTAAAGTCTGCCAGACGTGCAAGTGAGTCACCTTCCCACCCACGTAAATAAAGTATCTTAGTTTGAATGTTTTCATTCTCTTCAGCTTTTCTTTCACTTTTTTTCTTACTATTATTCTCTATAGCTAGCAGGCATGGTGCATACTGCTGGTTTGTTTACCTCTGTGGTTTGTGAGATGCTAACTGGATGTTTTACCCTGAAGCTCAATCTTGAAACTTCTGACCTTATTTAAATAGCACAGGAGCTTTGCTAGCAACCAGTCCTGCTTGCCTTGAACACTGTCCATTGAGCTTTCTGGTCTGTTTTTACATAGAAACCCTTGTTACATGTTATTACTGCATAGCATGGTATTTTTCAAGATGAGTATGGTTCCGTGATAGTCACAAACTGTAACGAATGGGATTAAGACTGGCTCAAAATGATCTGATTTCTTCATATTGTTTAGTATTGACAACACAAATGCTTTTATTAAAGCATAGCTATTATTGTAGATGTTATCTAAATCTTAAACCTTACCTGGATGGATGGAAGTAAAAATAATTAAAATACATCCTGTGTTGGATAGGAAAAGCCATTTGTGTGTTTATAGTAAACCAATTCTTCAGCCTTACTTATTTCCAACCCTATAATTACAGATGTATCACCCCCGCACACCATGACGCACAGCTACGTGCCCCGAGCTACTGTATATCAGCTGGGTTAATATTTAACATTTCTCCAGGAGCAAGCATTCTTTGTTTGTCTTGTAAACAATACAATACAAAATACAATGTTGTATATACCATTCTGATGCACAACAATCAATTATCCTTACATAAGTATGTTAACAAGCTACATTCATTACCTTTAGCAACTATTAAAATTTTTCACTCCTGGCCTTAAGTTAGAGGAATACACCCGTTCACAGTCCACAGGTGATTGTTCTGGCATTGGTTGCAGCATATCGGGACAGTTTGTTGCATCTCCTTGCCTACACATTGCAGCAGGCCTAATCTTGTGTATGCATTTATCAAAAAATGGGTAGTCAGTCAATAAGGGACAGTTAGTGCGCTCAGCCAGTCTTCTAGCTGGTCTGGCAAATGTAAGGCATTTCTTGTGAATGACTATTGTATTTCTTGGGGGTTGTTTGGAAATACAATATTTAACTGTTGGCAAGACATACACTAAAACAAAAACAAATAATTCTTCCTCCATTTTCTGAAAAAATAAGAACAGAGAGCACATATTTGTTATGACAGGAAAGAGCTTCTCTCCCCTCCATTTAAATGAAAACAAGTGGAACTGATATTTGCTGCACAACAGAGATGCAGTGCAATAGAAACAACCGATTCAATTAAAACAAAGGATAAAAAGTCACAAAGAATACACCTGATGTGCTTTTGCCTGGCTTGGAAAGTTTTCAACAGGTGTTCGGTGCAACTGAGAACCAATGCATTATGTAAAAGATAGTTTGTTCACAGAACTCCTAAAGATGACTGTTCCAAAAAGATAAACAAGATGACTATGATCATCCACGTGACTGCTCTATATAATATCCCGCGTGGCTTTTGGCAGTTCATGTGAAGTATGTCCTATATGAATGTCCTATATCCTGCCCCATTTCATTAAACCATCTCTCTCTCTTTTTGTAGGAACCCAGGAGAGGACACTAAAATGCTGGTGTGTGACATGTGTGACAAAGGCTATCATACCTTCTGTCTACAACCTGCTATGGACTCTCTTCCCACCAATGGATGGAGATGTAAGGTAGGAAAGTCCTCATATGATGCTGGATAGCATATTAAAGATGATACAAAACAAAGGTTATTCTGGCTGGTATGAAAAAATATTTTTTTAATTATTTTTCTGTTGAAGTGCCAGCTCATTGCACATGATGCCTACATTAATTCCATCAGTAATTTTGCAGCACATTGCAAGACAAAACTCCCCATGTGCGCAGACAGGGATATTCAATGAAAAATCAAGAAATGAATCTTTGCTTTTGCACTAAAATGTCTACCACCCATGAGAATATTACTTTTAGTGGTTTGTATTGGTGCTTCCTGTGGTTACGAAATGACTCACATCTGCTTTAAAGGCGTCATTTCACCCTCAGTGCTGTAAGACAATGTAGTGTGTGTGTCTGTTAACAAGCGTGTGCATGTTAATCACACCCACCCCTCCATCGTGCAGAAGCGTAAATGGTGTGCTTGTCACTCAAGCGGCTGGTTAAGGCCACAGCAGTAGAGCCAGCAGGTGATGAAAGGTCTTCACACTTGGCTTCTCAATCTGACTCAGCACAGTAGGAGCACAACCCACACACTTTCTTGCTAGTTGCTTCTCCAGGGCACCTGCCACCAACCCCTATCCCGGCTCACATGGTAGTTTGGTCTGAGTGCTATTGTCTTGCTAAAGTAGAGATGAATGGGGGAAAAAGTCATTGTTGCAGTTTCAATGCTCTGTAATGTTCCTCTTGATGTTGTCTATCATGAATGAGCACCAGAATTAGATTCACCAGAATGGCAGGCAGTGCCCGAGATAAAAACTTACTCCAACTGAGTGGCTAGCTAGTCTACTATAGGAGTCTCTGTGATATTAAATGGATATTTTCAAATGGATTTTTGGCATGTCGAGCGATAGCGTCCATTATGGAAATCATTATCTTTAATTGATACACAGGTGCACAATTGTCCATCCAGTTGTATCTATGTTGAGGTGAACTTTCTGCCTTTTCTTGCTGAGTCACCTGACAATGACGCATCTGTTAGGAATGATAGCTTGAACACTTTCACACGACAGTAAAGAAATGAAAGTATCACCCTGTGTTCCCAGCTGAAGGACAGACAGTGCTCATACATAAAATAACAAGAAGCACCAAGGTTTTGTCAAGATTGGGTAGCCTCTCTTCATATCCAGCATGAGCAAAATACTGAAGTCGAAGCGCCATTTTGAATGAACAGCAGCACTAAACAGGGATTCTGCTGAAATAGAAGCCAAATGACCACTTTTTAAACCCAAAGCAGCTCTGTTTGCTGGTGCACGTTGTCAATGTGGATGTTTCATCAAAAATGCTGGCTGCTATTTATTTGCTTGTGCCACACTGCTCAACGTAACTGCTCCAGTGATTTTTGAAAAGCCATGGGACTTGATATCAAGTGTCAGCCATTATTACCCTACTCCGCAGCAAGATGCAGCTATGTAGACAGACCCTAATTCATTTGATGCCAGTGTTTTAACACTTTTCAAACATGGCGGCTGTGGCTCAGGTGGTTGAGCAGGGCGTCTACTGATGACAGGGTTAGCCGTTTGATCCCCACATTCTCTTGTCCACACGTCTTGTCCTAATTGGCTGGATACATGGAGAGGGTTGTGTCAGGAAATGCATCTGCTGTAAAATTATGTGCTGTGGCTAGCTGTTGAAGTTGAGCATTTTATAAAACTTTAAATGTTTGTACTTTTTATGTGTAAACTTAACAGTATTTAAAAACTGGTTAGTCTATATGATGATATGCAAAAGAATCTTGGTCTTAAATACATGCACATTTGCTGTGGGTCTGGACAGGTTTCCTGCTTGTTTCCTTTTCCATGCATTGGCCCTGAATGGGTTTCAGTATAGTATGAAAGCTTTCTTTGCTCCTCAGAACTGCAGAGTATGCATCCAATGTGGAACACGAACCAGCAGGCAATGGCACCACACCAGCCTGCTGTGTGAGAACTGCGTCCAAAACCAGGACCCTGCTCTGTGCTGTCTTATGTGTGCCTGCATCCTGGACCCTGAGCACCACAAAGACTTACTCTTCTGCCACACTTGTAAGAGGTAAGGAACACAAAAGGAAAAATGTTGTTTTTTTTGTTCTTGCTTTAATTCTGTGGCAAATTCATGTTCCCTGGTAACACTAAGAAAATACTAGGAAACCCACAGTGATGAACATATCACATTTTAGGATTTCACAGACATCCCCGTTGAACAATCCCTTAAAATTCCTGTGCACTCCTTTCAGATGGCTACACCTGGAGTGCGAGCGTCAGAACTCAGGCCAAGCAGAAATCCACCCCAGAGAGGACTATGTTTGTTCCAACTGCAGGTCTCCTGCTGCAGAGCAGGCGCTACAGGCAGAGGATATGGACACCGGCCCAGAGCTCAGCCCTCAGCCAGCCTCCATGCACACAGACTCTGAGACTGGCCTACAGCTGGCTAAAAAGCACACAGACCTAGAACCTGGCACTCAGCTGCCTCCTGAAATGCACAATGACCCCAAACCGGAATTACTTGCTGTTCCATTGCACTCAGATCCAGAGCTTGTTCAGGCTACCGTCCAGGAGGAGAAGCTGGCCTTGTCAGCCCAGAAGCCTGGTGGGTCTTTATTCCAAAAAGGTTAGCTTATACACAGGAAGATAACTGCTCTGATCTCTTTCCTTGTATTATCTTGACATCTTTATTTTCCTCTATGCCCAAGTGTCCCTCCTGAGCATCTAATCTGTTTTATTAGCATATTAATCACATCTTGTTATTGCAAGGACAAGCCAAGGAATGTAGCTCTTTTGATTGTACAAAATTATACACACAAGCACCAGGTTATACAATTAAAAATGAAAGAGAATCTTTGTAGTTGAGGGTTCATTCATTCAGCCTCTAGCCATGCAGAAGCAGTTAAAAGTTTTGGCCACGCAACACGAAATTGGGCTCTGGTGTCAGCGCTGAAGTTTTGAAAGTCGCAGTTGTTGCAGATGAAAGGATTGGGAGTTGTTTGGAATAAGACCAGAGAGAAGCACTCCCTCTTTTATTTGGAGGATTTTCTGAGGACTCCCCAATAACCAGATGGTGTCCTACTAGTGAGAGATTAAAGCTACTCCATTGTCTTTGTAACTCTGTGTTTTGAGAATTAAAAGTACTTTTCCCTCCCTCCTGTCTCCTGGGGATGTAGGATGTGCTGCTAGTCTATGTGAATGAAAAATTGATACTTGAGAGCACTTTTTTAAAGGTAACTTCACTGCATAGCTAAGTGAAACTACACAGTGGGACACATTTGACACATACATTTCACTTGCCATTCGTGTTTAATTAACCTGAGTCTAGGCTGGACTGTTCATGCTACTTATAGAGGGAGAGGTTGCTAAGGCACTGGGAACATGTTTGATATCGCTGTGTACATCCTTGCCAGCAACAGGTGTGAGACACAAAATCAATGCACAACAAGTTCCTGTTCTATACAGGGCCTCAATTAGAGCCGAGCGATTAATCGTTTTCAAATCAAAATTGCGATTTAAAAGAACGCGATAAGCTAATCGTGAAGACGGTGATTAAAATGTAGGTTAAAGCGCATCTGACCCGTTTAACAGTTATGCAGTAACAGGGGCGAGTTCAATCTCAAAACGTTTTGCACCGGTTTGCAACATTTTCGGATTGAACGACATGTTTCCTTGCGTTCTGCAACATTCTACAACAGGCTTGAGGTATGTTTTCTCCCATTTGGTGGGCGTGTCTCAGGTGTTACCCAATCAGCTGCAAAAAGTTTTTAAACAGGACGGTGTTAAAAATACAGGAAAATTCAGTGCCCTTGCGTACAGGTTGGATGGTGTTCAGGGAACCACAGTTTCCGTTTTGCTACGTTGTGTGACAGACTTGCTCGCCAATCATAAGCGCCATGTGCCTCCTGTTACGGTCCTACTCACCAATCACAGCGGGCACAGGGCGTGTACATTTCACAAAAACAAACGAAACTGGAGGAAAATGGGATCGTAGCGCTAGCCGAACCAACACAGGCAGTGGGTGTTCCACGATTTTTCCGGCGTCAACTCACACTGAAGTTTTTAAGCAGCTAAGTGTTTAGAGCTACGTAGTTGACATGTTATTAATTTGTCATTTTGTGTGCTTCAACTTAACAGTTAACAGCTCTATCTGAGCCGGCTTTGTCCCGCTTTCTGCAGGCTACATATCCACATGGAGCATTTCAGAATAAGAACGTTTTGCCCGTCTGATTTTGCTGAGTTGTTCGGATTTTTCTTATTTATTCAGCTGTCCTTTGATTATTTTTTGTCTGGGTTAACTGGGTTTATTGTCGATATACGAACGGGAGTCTGCACAGGGTGTTATATTTTGAAATTCAACCGGATTCTCTATGTCATTCTGTGTCTGACTTCCTAAACTTAAAAAAAACGCAAATCAAATCATAATTGCAATATCTGGCTGAAAAATTGCAATTAGATTTTTTTTTCCCCAAAGTTGTTCAGCCCTGTCTTCAATGGGATTCAGACTATTAGTTATGGATTCAGGAACATAAAAGAATTTGGGCATGACAGAATAACTATGTTGTCTAATTGTGGTTGCTTATAGAGTAACTAAATAACATACAACTCATCACTGTGGTGCAAGCTGTAGCAACACTTTGAGTTACGTTATGTTGGTATCAGTATGAAGCTCAGGGCTGCATCTCCACTCTGTTCCCTGTAAGTTCTTTGAGCAGTGGAGGGTAGTATCAGGGAAATTAGCAGTGAGCTAGGGATGCCAGCGGTAGCTACACTGCCCACTCTGTCTAGACTCCACTGGCAGGAGAGAATGGATAGGAGTAGCATCATGGTGATGATATTAGATCCCCTGTCTGCAAACCTGCCTCGGAGCTATGCTGGCTCATTCATGACTGCACACACAGCTTTCTTACTCTGCACACCATACGCATGTGCTCTTATTTTACTAGCTTTTTTCTCATGGCAAAGCGATGCTTCCTTCACTGTGGTTTAAAAGATGAGTGTCACATATCTTTGGATTGATTTATATGGAGCTTTTGGAGGTTTGGTTTAAGCACCTAAAAATAAGATTGCGTGAAGCTTTAATGTTTTTGTTTTAATAATGCTCCTTAGCCCCTGATTGATATCATTTTGGGTTGAAACATCTTGAATTAAATAAGATGGTTAAATTGTTTATTTTTAACCAAATTGTTTATTTTTTTGAACTTTTTTTAAAATAATGTGCTGAAATGTATGTAGATATTAGCAGATCTTTTCAGATTCTCTTATTTTTTTTGGCTTTATTATGGGAGATCATGATTATGCTGCCCGCCGCCCACGACATGTAATGTAATTAAAGTCATTAACTAGAGCTGTTAATCACCTGCCAGGATTCTCCACCACTCAGGGTTTAACAGCAGGCTTCCCGTGACTCAACTGACAGATGCTGTTCGATCCGTTCTGTGACTGCATGTTAGGCCCGACTGTAGGCCTCTGCTGCATTAATCAAAGCTGTGTATTTATCTCATCACCTCATTCACAGTAGGAGGTGTAGGAAGCAAGGAGATAATATGAATGAGAATGTGTGTTCAGCTTGGTCAATAGTTGAAGGCTGGAGATGGTTGGAGGCTCATCTCCTAATTGACTTTCTGGCATCAGCACCGGATGAGCACCTGCAAGCTGCACAGTCATGAGCCCAGAGCACACAGGCCCTGGGATGTGGGTTGTCATGGTTACTCCCTTCCCTGGCAGAGATGCTTAGCAGGTGCATGTGTGTGTCAGGATCAGTGTGACATGGGAACTTGTGTATTGAAATGGTGGGTGTCTCGTTAAGACTGGGCTATCTGTACGGTCAGAGGCTGTCTGGCAGAATATTGGCTCGTTGTGTGGACGCCTGATAGCCAGGAATGACTAGTTCTATTCATACCCGACTGGTCAAATGCATTGATGTCTTTTAATACAAAACCAAACTGAGAGAGAGGATAGGAGACACTAGATAACCGAATGGAGAGATGAGGTAGGAGACCCTAGATTGTTAGAATGAAGGCTGTGATTGAGACTTGCCTAATATCTTTTAATGCATTGGGACTGCTTGTTCACTTGAAAGCTACCCCTTTTCAGTAACACCCCTATCACATCCTTTTCAAGACTAATACAACAGTTTATTAAAATCTGAGCAGTGAATTTTATGTTATATCCTTATGTAATATATAACCATTTAACATTATCTAACTGTTTTTTGCTTATAGAACTAGCCTATATAGTGCAAAGACATGCAGGCAAGGTCATTTGCGACTCTTGCCTTCAGCTGTGAGTGTAAGTGGTTGTTTGTGTCTGTGTACCCTGTGATGGACTGGTGACCTGTCCAGGGTGTACCCCGCTGGATGTAACTAGCCTATATACATTTTTCACTATTTATTGGCTCATGAGATAATTGGTGATCTGCAACAGAAGGTTGTATATGTTAAACTAGAGATTGTAAAGGATTATTGCCTTTGTTCACCTTATTTAATAGAAAAAGTGTTTTTTAGTGGTTTTACTAAAGGGCAGAAGAGTTTCCATTTCTTTGGGATTCAAATCATAGTATAGTTTGTGGTTTTACCATCAGATTCAAAATGATGGTTGGATTGAATGGATACAAGCAGAATATCTATTTTTCTCTGCTTCCAAGCCCAACATTTCCCAGTGGTCCTCTTTCTTTATACCCTTACTACTTTATTTTAGTGTGTTCACAGTCTCTCCAGACGCTTAGTTCTTTCTATTAATGAGCAAATTACTTTTTTATTGTGTATATATAATCATTGTGATAATGTCCTTATCTCTTTTAGAAGTCTCAGTGGGAGCAGACGTTGAGAGGCAGGTTACTGAACCTTTTGTCAACAAAGTCCCAACAGAATTCAAACCAGGTTTGTACACACATTGGTTCCCATTTCTATCTTTTTTCATCTGTGAATGATGTGCCTGATGTAAAGACTGTGTATTTCCTCCCTACAGAAACAAAACCAGCAGAACAAGCCCAGCTTACATCTACGGAGAGTCCTTCAGCGACTCCCAGCCAGGAGTCTGAGTCAGCCCAGCTCTCTATGGAGGCACTACAGGCACAGGATACCACAATACAAATCAAACCAGCAAAGACAGAGGCCTGCCCTGAGCAGGGCACAGCCAACCCCAGCACAAAGGATTTTAAGGCCATCATCTCAACCACCAAAGAACCAAGTACTGCATCAGTACCTTTCTCGGACCAACCAATGGAGGTCTTACTACCCCAGCCTTCAAGTATGGATATAGTCAGGGCTTCTTTCCTGGAAACTGTTCCAAAAGAACTCAACAAGGAGAGGAGTGAGCTTATTTTTCACAGAAACCTGGCAGAGACTGTTAAGCCCTCTGCCTCTACTACATCAGAGGAGATGTACACTACACCGGAGCGCAAGCCTGATCCGTCACTTTCCAGCTTGTCTTCAGACGAGAACCCACTAAAGACATGTGTGGAAAGGTTGGCAGAAATGGTTTCCTCTCCTTCCCACTCCTCCCCCCTGGCCCGCGGGACGTCTCCCAGAGAACTGGCCCAGATCCTACCTCCACTGGGTGACCACAGCAGTTTAATGCCCACCACCACACTTATACCACTCACCCCTAAGATTGGAATGGGAAAGCCAGCCATCACCAAGAGGAAGTTTTCTCCTGGGAGGCCACGAGTGAAACAGGTAGGAACATGGATATCATGTTGCAAAAGAGCATCGGTTCTGCCTTATTCAATGTCCCAACCAAGTTATTGTGGCTGCCCTGTGGGTTTTGCTATATGAAGGTGGATTAGTTTTTTGTTTTTTTTTTTGGTGGCACTGGATTGGTTGAAGCAGCCTGAAGGCTACGGGTTCAGTATGTGTTTTTTCCCAAGTTATACCTTGCAGTACACTATGCAAGCATAGCAGGAAGACAGCATGGTGAATGATGCTTTCTCTCAACTCCTTGTGCCCTCTTCACATTTGTGCACCACCCGACTAGTTGGTCATAGTGTTCATGCAGAGCTCAGTAGGAGTATTAGTTATTTACAGTAGGAATTATATATTATTTTTTCTATGGCTAAAGCACCTTTCATTGAGTGTCACATCATTTTCATCCCATGTCCACATTACAAACATTCGCCACCTTATGGTTACATTGACTCACAAATTACCACAACCATGTGGTAAGTGACCATTACCATGTCTTAGTTATCTCCATATTTCTCCGTCAACTGCAGTGGGTCACTAGTGGCTGTGTAAAAAAGCTTTTAGTCTCCTAACATTAGTGTCACTAAAACAAATGAATTATAATTGAGACTATATAAGAATATAGACACTCAGAAGAATAAAAATGGAAATTGAATCACACCCATGGCTATAATATATTATGAATGACGCTGGTGAGGGTAGATTAATTTAGTTTGCAAAATGTGTTTTATTTTCTCAGATATATCCCATCTCTTAAATAAACATCGTATAGCCCAAACTAATATGTTACACAAGGCCTGGGGCCAAAATTTGAATGTTGCTCCTCTTCTAGTCCACCATGCTTAAATTTCTCTCATGCGCTCATGTGCTGCCGTGCTGATGCGGTTTACTCATTTTGTCAACATGCCAAACATACATGGTTGTCATGGCGAGAGGTTCCAGGGCCTCTTTCTTGCTGTATGGTGCCATGCTGCCCTGGCAAAGTATGCTCTGTGAAATGCAACTAATGCTATTGTGCTCTCCAGTTTTGCTTTCATGAAGAGTCTATTAGAAACGTGCCTTTTAAATTCATATGCATGAAAAACCTTAAGGATTGGCTTTAACACAGAATGTAACCTAATACCATATCCTGTTCATCTTTTGGCACACAAGATGCTTTGTAATGCATTGGCTCTGCATAGATGGATGTGTATTGAGCAGTTCCCAAATGGCTACATTAGGAGCTCACTGCATCTCTCTAACATCTTTCTTTGTATGTTTTGTTTCTTCGCTGGCTTTGTTTTTAAGTTGCTGCATTTTGTCGCCCTCCTCCCTCCCTCCCTCTCTCTCTCTCACTCTCTCACCCGCCCCCCACCTTACCTTAGGGTGCATGGAGCCCCCATAGCAGTGTGAGCTCCCCCTTGTCCTGGTCGCCAGACCAGCCAGAGGGGTGGGACGTCCCAAAGACCAGGCAGTCCTCTGGCAGCCCCGGCTGGAGCATCAGAGTGGTAAATACTGTGGCTCACCAGAGACAGCGGGGCAGCAGCTGCCCTCTGATAGCCCTCTGTTTACCGTAGTGACGCACACTCCCCGAGTGTTCCTAAACGTCACAATGTAGCCTGCACTAACAATTACCGCCACCTTACATTGAAAAGAGGAAATTCGTAGGCCAATGGACAAGCTAATGGCTATTTTGACAGTGGGTTTTGCTGGCTTTGCGGTTGAATTGAGAGATCAAGGGTTCGGTGTAATAAGACATCTACAGTCTACACAAATATTTTTACTAATGAATGTATTTCTCCCATTTCCTCTTTGTCAGCCATGCTCTGCGGTGCATTTCTTTGATTTTGATTTAGTGAAAAGTCTGAGATAGTTGGTTGCCATGGTGACAGTCATTACTCTTAGCAAAGCTGGGTGAGGGTTAATTTGTACGCTGCGGCAGGGGTCCAGTCCAGATTAAACACAATCGCACAGTGTGTCAGGAGGCACAGTGGATGGGAGGGGCCTTGGTCTGGGATCAGTGTCAAATGTGGGGTAAATGGGAAGGGATTTAGGGGCAGGTGCTGGAAGGTTCAGTTCGACTTGAGTTTGACAGTCATGATTAGGTAGAGGTCTCCCGTCAGAAATGTGCCAATGGCATAGTGAAATATGCATTTCTAAAACGACAGCTCAGAGGCCTTTTCTTAACTCTCACATGCTGGCTGTCTTGCATGAACCATCAAAATGTCAAGAATCTTTGTTTTTTTTCTTGTTGAGCATTTATGTGATGCTCAAATAATACAGATTTCTACAAAAGATTTTTTCAAAGTCATATTGATGCTAGCATCAATACTTACATTTAAGTTTTTATTAAGGGTGCTTTCACACCTGGATCGATTGGAGACGTTGTTCCAAAACAAAGGGGCGTTTCCCTTTTGGCCCGGTTCGATCGGTTATATGTGAACACAACAATCGCACTCTGAATCGTAACAAAACAACCGAGCCGAGACCGCTTAGAAGAGGTGGTCTCGGCTCGATTCCATACGAACCCTGGAGCGGTTCGTTTATAGTGAGAACACAACCGACCCACGAACCGGAACAAATAAATGTGTTGCCTGGCAACCGACGCTAAGAGATCGCTTTTCAACAGCTTCGGCAGCGTATTTTGCTGCATTATGTTGTTGTGGTTGTATTATGTAGGCCTACTGCTGTCTGAGTTTTTTTAACTTTGTGCGCCGCTGCTCGACAGAGCGTTTACAACCCCTCTCTTTAATTACATCACTGACCCGCTTGTAGACTTCAGTGTTCTTGTGTGTGGTGTGCAACATCCGAGTGATGTGTTGACCAAACATCTATTTCACCTTTTTGCAACGCAAAGTCCACCCGCGATTCATTTTGTGTTACTGTTGTCATGGAGATGTC
>JAPMOB010208457.1:0-41722 GCA_029875015.1 Lepomis gibbosus
ATACTGTACTATGTTATACTGTACTATAGTGTACTATACTGTATTATGTTATACTGTACTATACTGTACTATGTTATACTATACTATACTGTACTATACTGTACTATACTGTACTATGTTATACTGTACTATACTGTACTATGTTATACTGTACTATACTGTACTATACTGTATTATGTTATACTGTACTATACTGTACTATGTTATACTATACTATACTGTACTATACTGTACTATGTTATACTGTACTATACTGTACTATACTGTACTATGTTATACTATACTATACTGTACTATACTGTACTATACTGTACTATGTTATACTATACTATACTGTACTATACTGTACTATGTTATACTATACTGTACTATGTTATACTGTACTATACTGTACTATGTTATACTGTACTACACTGTACTATACTGTACTGTGAAGTATATCGGACCACAACAGAGCAGAGAAGGTGAGTAGAACAATTACTAAAGCATATGTTGAAAGGTAACACCTCATTGTATTTTAAATCTTGATTGTCATTCTCTGTGTACTTTGATGAAGCACCCGCCTTCCTATATGTCCTGACAATGAGCTCTGTGTTGAGACATGAGCTACTCATCAGAAAGAACTTTGTCTAGTGAGTTGTTGTGAAACAGGAGTCATACTTTAACTTGAGAACCACTGCGTCCACCACATGGTGGAAGGCAACCACGTAAATTAACTCAAGTAGAATATTGAGGTGTCTTTATTTTACACCAATTCATGACAGTTTATACTTCTACTACATTTCAGATTCAAATAGTACTTTTTATTCCACCACGTGTATTTGACAGCTGGAGTTAGTAGTTACTTTACAGTGAAGATTTTACATAAAAAAACTGAAGAATGTATGTATGAATGTATGAAGAACTTTAACTTTTTTAGAGATATGATGCCTTGTAAAATATGAAGCTACAGAATATTACAAACCAAACAATAAATTCATCGATCAAGAAAACAATCATCAGGTTAATCCATAACGTAAATTTTAAGTATTTATACTTAAAAAAGAGAAAACAAGACTAAAATGCAGCTTAAACATAATACCTGAGTTATAATAATCTAAAGCTATTCTACATAACACAACATATATCATCTTACAGGGGCCTGTAAATTTATTTTAGAAACTTTGGGTACATTTTCCTGATAATACTGAGACTCTGTCCTGTAGAGGTGCCCTGAGTCACACTTGCTTGTGTCATGTTTGTGGAGTGATGAACAGGTTCTGGGCCCAAATGCAAGACACAGGGAACTTGCAGGATAACTTCTGATGATTTACTGACAACAAAACTCTAAGCGTACACACTTAAACTTAGCAGTGATAAATAAATCCAAAAAACATAGCACAACAAAACAGAGTAACAAAGCAAGGTGATCCAAAAGAAGCAGGCAGATATCCAAAAACCCTCTGACACAGAGAAGGAACAGGCAGATTTACTGACAGAGAATATCAGGCAGGAACACATAAGACGAGTAACAAGACAGAGCATGACAAGCTACAATGATCCAGCGAAGACTGACAGAAACAGCACGCAATATACAGCTCTGGAAAAACTAAAGAGACCATTCCAAATTTTTCTGAAATCAGCATCTCTATATGTACAGCAGCCATTCCATTTCCAGTGTCTGTTAAAATCCAACACAAGCACACCATATTGTCCTAATGATCACCTGAACCAAACCTAATGAGGAAAAGTATCATCATTATCCTCTTGCAACAGGACCAGCTGGTTGGTAAGAACAATTTACCATGCCAAAATAGTTTTGTAAAGTCTTTTTGTGATATCTTTCCTTGTATGTTTTTATAAGCTTTACATCCTGTTTTAGTTTGTAGTTAGTCTACTCCTTCCCTGAATTGCCCCCCATGGCTGTTCCATCCGTATATGAATGTGTGTGAATGGGTGAAAGCAGAGCATCTTGAACTGGTCTAATGAGCAGGGAGGGAGCAAACAGGTGAGACAGTTCCTAAAATAAACCTAGAACAGGCAGACAAGTGGACAAGCGAACAGAAGTGCAGAACAAAGCAAAAACAGCAGCAGGCACAGACCATAACAGGGAAACAGACCCAGACTGGTCTAAAACCAAATAAACACACAGAGGCATACTTCTAAAAAAGCAAAAAAGAAACACAACAGACCAAGATCGTTACAAACTGGGAGCAATTCTGAAAATGGATTCATTGGTTAAATCACATATCAAGGAACAAATGATCTGGATCCAGCTTGTCAAATGTTATTGATCAGAAAGGAAGTGGCTTGGCCGTGGGTTTGAATAATTCCCAAATGACACATTATTGGAATATTTTAGTATAAAAGTACATATAAAAGGTTGATTGATTCTAAGCACCACCATCATTTGCACAGAACTAATCAGAGCGACATACCTTTACTACAGACTATAGTAGCATGGCAGTTTGAATGAATATATATAAGTGAATTTGTTAATTATATTTCTTTAACCTACCTCGTGCGTGGTTTGCATAAGCTGTGTAAGTGTGATTTTATTTTATTGCTAGTGCAGTAGGCTGCAGCTATTTCTCAGTATATCTGCTATCTAACATAAAAATCGCAATGTAAAATATTCATTCAATCCTGTATTCATCTTGCATTCATTCATATGAAGGGTAAGAATAATTCTCATTTCACAGCAGTCTGATTTAACACCAATTCATTTGTAGGCAATGTATCATTATAAAGGAAGACGCTACAGCTAAATACGGGGGGGTGGACAGGCCTTTATTATAACAGCTCCTACACAACGCCATGATTTGGCTGCTAAATTACAAGTGATTGTTCATCTTTGTTAAAAAAAAAAAAAGAGTTCTGCTTTATAAAATCGAGCTTCTTCAGATGCCTAAGCTAACAAGCAGAGCAGAGCATCGCTGATGTCGCAGCATCCTCTCTGCTGCAGCTCTGCCCTTCACCGCTCAAGGACGCCATGATGCTGCGGGAGTCCGTCCCCTCCTCCCACACACTGCACTTCAGAAATAAGACTCTGACATACAATATGACACGCTATGTATGCGTTTATTTCAGAAACACAACAACGCTAAAGGCCCAATCCTAGAATATAATTTGGGGGAACTCATCCACAAGCTGCTGTGTGCCGTTAGGTCGCTGTAGTAATGTTTCAGACCGGACGACTCGGTTAGTATGACAGACATTTTGATTAACGTTAGGCTACATCACGCTGCTACGTCGGTGCCACCTTATCATCATCCTCGCAGACCAGACGTAAAAATATTATGATTCATGAGACCATGGTTCATAATTCCCTCTCTTACACAGAATCGGAACCGCTAAAATGATCTTATTTTACATTAAAGACATAAAATATCCTGCCTCACCTGCGTAACCCGCAGCTGCTCTGCTCTCTCCACCCTGTCAAGCTCCCCGGGATGCTGAGGCTGAGCGCCAGAGAGGTGCGTCAAGTTAGATACAATCCGGAAACATCTCGAAAATAGACTATTTCAAAGTAAAAGCATGGGGGTCTGCGCTTGACTGACGTGTTTTGCTTTTTAAATTTGACTCCAAAAATGACACAAATGCATTTCAAATATGTTTACTGTTCATCACACGCTGGCGTTCGATGGTTCAAAATCATAATAGTGGATTGCTTATTTTATTTTGGAATCCCAACCGGAAGCTACCTTCAAATCTGTCAAAGTAAAAATATGACTAATGATGGTGACTCAATTAGAACATGCCATCCACACTGTGCATAGTTGTACATAAAAGGTTAAACAAAAACACTCAGGCTACATTTTATCAATCCAAGTGTACCTATCTCCACCCCTCTCTCTCTCTGTCTCTGTCTCTCTCTCTCTCACACACACACACAAACTTATACAGACAAAAAGACAGAAATACAAATAATTGGAACTCAGAGGTAACATACAGTTTTTAATGAATACCTGCATCTTGAATGGGCGATTTTATACTTTTCTCACTTGTTTATCTTTTTTTTGTTTCCTCAGGGGACTATGGGTTTGAAACAGTGAATTTATCACATAAAATGCTTGGACTCATCGGGAGAGAGTGACGTTAACGTAGCATACTGAAGAGGCTACTGTTCTTATAAATTAAGTTAATTTGTTAACTTAGGTTCAGGAGCAGGAGCCACGCCTCAACCACACCTCCAATCACCTGTCAAGGCTACATATACCACTCTGCTCAGCTTGCCCCGCTTGTTTCAGATTGCTCGAACCACCATCCCTTTCCCTTCCCTTCATCCATTCATCCCTACACACTTCCACTCATCCTGTCTTCCCTAATGCCTTCATCCCCTCTTCCCTGCTTCTCTCATCCCATCATCCCTTCCTATTCAATCAGGGCACAGCTCTCTCATGTTTCATCTAGGTACGGTCTGGGGGGGGCTTGAAAAAAGCTTGGGCAAAACACTTCTGAGACGGAACCCCCACACTAAGTCTCTCTGCCCGGTCTTCTGTACACCCTCTCAGACCAGCCTATCAGGTGACATCCTTCTTCCACCATCACCCTTCCCCTCTATTGTATATGCATAAATCCTCCATAATCCATGCATTCCATATTTGCATGTACCTCTAAATCACGCATTATTGTGGCGTGGTCCTTGCTAGTGAAATAGGCTACATGTGCAGAAAAACAGCTGTTCAAAACTCGGGATTTACTTGCTTTATTTTTTAATTTCAGGCGGTGGTGTTAAGAAACATTAGGCCCAGGCTACATGCTTTGTAAAAAACACACTCCCTGCTGCTGTTAATTATGATATCAGTTAAAAAGTCAGGAGAGTCTTCTTTATTTGGGGGTAAAGGGGGGGTGGTGGTGAAAACAGTGTTTCCCCTTAATTAGACTATAATTTGGATAATTATCAACGCTGACCGCCACACGTTGATTTCCACAAGTGTATTTAAAATCATCTTTAACTGAGGAGCTGTATTGAGGAGCATTTATTCGTGCAGCACCTCCTTGCTTGTTACGTTACTTGTTATTAATGTAAGGAGCAACGTAACCAGTTACATTACCTAGTATTAGGTAAGGTAATAATATTGCTTTATAGGGAGTAATAAGTAACTAGTAATATATTACAAATTCTGAGTAACTTGCCCAACACTACTTATTAACTCATATATCAGTGTCAATGGAAAACCAACAACTTAGACTTTAGTATGACCACTTTTACTGTAACAGCGCTCAGTGATGCAGTTCTTCCCAGCCTGTTATAATCAATGCAAAGCAGAAATTGAGCTACAAGAATGAATACTGAGAAGACTGACATGAAGAAACAAAAGAGGAAATATTTAAACCTGTCTGGTCAAACTCTGTTTTTAGTTATTTTGTCCAATTAGACCTCTGCTCGGCTACAGATTGGAACGAGCAATGCTTGGAATTATGGGAGTGAGGTCACAGGACTACATGCACAAATAAGAGCAAAACAGTTGTAATCTTTCATCAAAACGATATCCAGGTAAAGAGCAGAAATTTGACGTTCACATTATAATACCAGGAATATATGTTTGCGTGCATCTGATTGGCTACATTGATGATGTCACATTGCATCCTGGTAAAAGCTGAGCCAGGTTTAACTGGCTGTGGAGCCTGTGCTTTTTCATTAGAAACTTCGGTGCTAACATCTCAGCTGTGTCAAAAAGAGGCCCCATTGAAATGAATGAGGGGGCTGCATTATTTAATACTGGATTATGTCAGTCTGAGCAAGCAGCCTAACACCATCGAGAGCAACTTCATGGGAGTGCTGAGGCTGAACCAAAACAGTAAAGTTGTGAGCCAGAAAACCAAAAGACGCTATAAAGCTCTGTAGACCTGAGGGGATCTACAGAGTTGGTGAGAAATCTCTGTGGGGTCATCACGACTGGTGACACTTTTTACATTACACATCAAAATTTGATCCATTATTATCATACATATATTGATCATAATTCCCACAATACAGAATTCTTCCATTAATCAGTCAGGTTGTGGAGATCTAGCTCTCTCTTCATGTTTTACAGTCTGTTCTATATCAAGCTCTGATTAGCTAGTAAGTGTGCTTGTTGGATTCTTATGGCACAAAGTGCTTCCAAAGCCACTTTTCTAAATGTCCTGAGAATTAAGTCTACCAAATGTGGTTGGAATGGTCCACTACTGGCAAAGTGTTGAGTCAGTACTAGCAAGTTCCTGTAGAAAATTTCCTCTTGCAAACAGCCACAGTGAAGTTTCACCCCCTCTCAGTTCCACATGGCGCAGGGTTTAAACCAGGACACTGGCTTGGTGCCAGCAAGCAATTTTGGAAGCATGGAACTCCCATAATGTACATAAATTACTGTGGCACAATTCTACGAGAAACAGCTTTACAAAGATAGCTTTCTGCCTCATTCCGGAGTGCTATGTGGTTTTCATAATTAGTATGCATTAGAATGTTTTTTCCAAGAGTTTATTTGGTGTGGAGAAGATAGGAGAGCGGAGAGCTGAGGTGCATATGGAGTAAAATCAAAAGTAAAAAGGTAATGACTGGAAGGTCCTCTAGGGAAAATTGATTTCCATGGACATTTCTCCTTTCAGTTGTTTGGACCTTTACCCTTGGCAACTAATACATAATCAGACTGCTCTGATTACTCATTCTGTTTTCACTTTGCAGTTGCAACTACTGACTGTACTTACTGAATCAACAGCATGGCTCAGTGGCTAAATGGAAAGTTGTCCAACTAATTCACGCAGCTGTGGTGAATCTTGCTTAAAATGTATAAAGACATAATGAAGGAGTTATGGAAAGATCCGTCCACTACACCCATTAAAAGGACTCTTTCTTTTACTTTCGGACTACACAGGTGAAGCATGCTTCTAGTCAGGGCTGCAGCCTCTTCTCTCAAGAAGGTGCTGAGTTGTCTGAATTAGCATGAGCTCATGCACTACTGGATGTTGATTCAAGTGTTGTAAGTGCTTACTGTCTAGTACTTGTATTCGTGTTTGGTTTATTTTCTCCCCAGCACTATTGACTGTTAAAGGGTTTCAGCCATGTTTTTTTTTTTTAATCCTTATGTATAAATAAGTCAGTCTGTATGGTTGGTAGCATAGTGCTCCTGATAGATCGACATCTCTATTCATTCTAGGAGTATTATACAATATTTGAAAAATATCTAGTGCATCATCAGTTTACTCAACATGAAGTGTGTGTTTTGGGAGGTGGACCCATAGAGAAAAGTCAGGTTATTCCCATTGCTTTGATTTTGGCCATTCTTTTTAAGATCTTTAAAATTCCTTAATCTGTCTCCCAAGTTTATGGAGGTGCAATACTCAGTTCATCTGAACCACATCAGACAGGAAGGCTCCATCTCATCCAAAACCCTGCAGCCAGAGTCCTCACACTACACGCAAAGGCAAATATCAGTCCACTGCTTTTACAGTAACACCACTCATAGAATTCATCAAAAGATCTTTTTGTTTTATGTCCTTTTCCTTCTTGGTGCTTTCATCCATAATAAATCCAGCCCTGCCTTCCGTGAACTGAACACACTCTGCATCTAAAGGAGTGGAAACAGGAACAAACCCTGCCTCACATTCCTCCTTCTGCTGTGCCTGAGCTTGTATAGCAGATCAGTGCAGCTCTGCCCTAACTATTCCAACCATGCTGATGGGACAATGCTGGACCAAAGGGGTGTGTTATTGAATCATCAAGGGGTTGGGCCTAACAGCTGTAAGTGGAGTCTTGCTGATGTGTGTGTGTATTTAGGGAGGAGATGAGGGAGGGGTTTGAGGAGAGGGGAGTGTCCACTGGGGGGAGGGGAGGGGGAGGGAGGCTGTAGCTTGACTGGAGGGTTTCTCTGTCTGGTGTGGCATTCACATCAAAACGCTCATGTGGTAACATCCAGCATCGCTTGGCTTCCCCTGCACACTGGCCTGAGTCCAGGGATTTGAAGTAGACAGGACAGACAGACAGTAAGAAAGAGAGACAAAGTGCATGTATGCTGGAGAGAGATAAGTGAGTTAAGAAGTTGGAGGGGAAAAGAACAGAGTTCTCGAGAAGTAAAGAAAGGAAGAATCAGGTGAAAAAGCTCGAATAAGGAATCTAGAAGAGCCAGAGGTGAAGAAAAATTGATTAGCTGACTGTACACTACTAATCCACTGAGATGGCAGCCATGGAAGCACTGGAATCCTCAAGTGCCCATTTTGAGCCTCAAACCCTCACTGAGATCTCAGACGATGAGGTAAACCTCCCACCCTCAGATGACGAAGACGATGCCCATGTCTCAGCCAAGAAAGAGGTGTCCGCCATGAGCGCAGAGGGGGACATCGCCGAAGAAAAGGATGAGGCGGTGAAGCTAGACCCTCAGGTAAATGGGGTCATGGTGCTCTCTTTGCTTGACAAGATCATCGGGGCAGTGGACCAAATCCAGCAGACCCAGAGTGGGCTGGAGGTCAGGCAGCAGGAGATGGAGCGTTCAGTGACCAGCATCCAGGGTGAGCTGACCAAACTAGCCAAGAGCCACAGCACCACATCCAACAGCGTCAATAAGATGATGGAGAAGGTGCGCAAGGTGAGCGTCAACGTCAAGACAGTGCGGGCCACCCTGGAGAAGCAAGGAGGCCAGATCAAGAAGCTGGAGAGCAACGAGGCTGAGCTGCTTAAGAGACGCAACTTTAAAGTCATGATCTACCAGGTGAGAGAGTGTATGTGTGTTTAAATGTATCAGTGTGTGGTTGGAGTTTGTCTGTTTGAGTGGAAGGTTGTGTATGTAAAGTACGCCTCATTGGTGTAGGGATGGGTGTGGCCCAGGGTTGTGCCAAAAAAGCTTTGGGTTTTTGAATGTCACTGCCACATCACTTTCCCAAATACCCAGGGGTGGTTTGGTCCGAAAGAACAGAAAAATGTTGGTTTGCCAAAGATCTTACTGAGTTTGCTGAGGATATCAGGGAGTGGTTAAACGCTACCTCAAGGTGTTGCTGTGTGTGTTCAGGTGACCATGCAGAACATGCCACTTAGAAAGTAATGGTTTTTCCAGGACAGATAATATTTAAGAAACACAGGTACTCTTTAACTCTTATGTCTTGCCTTCTACTTTATCATATATAATAATTCAAAATAAACAAGAATATTCAATATATGTATGAGTTACCTGTTGCAGCTTTGATGCTTTTATAGAGTTTATGCATAGAACATATCCTAATCCTAACTCAGAATCTAGAAGAACTCAATTGCTTGACTGGAAAAACTTTTAGTTTCAACTATTAGTATTTAAATGTAATATCTTAAAGCTAGGGTTGCATACCAGAGTGAGTACCAGCATAATGAAATGCAGTTTAGTATCTTACCAGAATGTGTAAACAGTAGCATATAGACAATATATTATGATAATAATATGTACAGTGTGACCTTTAACCCATATTGCAGTATGCATATTATAAAACAAATTATGTTTTTACACTGAAAAACAAAATACATAATCCAATATAACTTTTCTAAAAGAGTGGAAACTATGGAAAATACATTACTCTCACAGTTCCTAGTCGTTTTCCAGTTTGGTGTTTCGAGTATTCAGACTTTTATGAAATAGGACATAAACTTAAATATTATCAAGCTTCAAGCTACTAAGTGTTCACACATTCTTTATGTGGCGCTATGATTGACACACAAACATTTGTTTTAGCAATTCTGTTGTTTTTATGTTAAGAAGTAGAAATTATCGGTGTATGTGTGTGAATATTAACCTCCCAGATGTTGTAATACACCACCCTAACCCCACCTCAAATCTACTGTGCAGTGGTTCAATACTCAGTATCCTATGCAGGTGGCGTCCAGATATTTTCCGTCCTTTATATATATAAATATATATAACCATAGGACCATATATGACTACGTGACTAAAGGACTGAAGAATACAAGCCTTCACATGTGAGCCAGCTCACTAACTGCCCAAGTCATATGGAATCCCTTTGGAAAGTAATTCCACTCTTTTCCTTTTTTAAAACAAAGTGGAAAATACCACAAGTACGCTCAAGGTTCTGTTTAAGGCTGAGGAACGGCAGCAGAGAGAAAGGGACAGGAGAGAGGAAGGTTAGACGTTTCATTTGAAAAGACAGCGAGCAAGGGAGCAAAAAAAATTCTTTGAGGGGAGTTGAAGGGAGTTGAGGGGAGCCGCGTTTCTTTTTTTAGCCTGTGAGGCTGCAGTGTGATGTGTAATAGCTTGCAGCTTTTTGCAAAGTGGCGCGAGAACATTCAGAGTTTCCACCCCTGACTCAGACATCATGGCTTGGACCAGCTTCACTCTCTCTCTGTCTCTGTCAGCTGGGCAGTTAAATGAGAGCTCAATTTCAGGCAACCCAGACTGAGTGTGGATTGTTGTGCATTAATATTCTTCTAACATGCTTACACAATATATTGTTCTTGTCCTTGGCATACCAGCACAACATTTTATATACATAATGATCCACAGATGAGCAGGGCAGACTTCTCTGTAAGAAACTGCTAATCTCTGTCATCACATCTGAAGGAATTTGATGACTGAACTGTTTCTCAATCTAAAGGGATCATAAACAATATAATTAGTATCAAATAAGGTCTTGAAGCTAAGGGGCTTCCAGTTTACAAACTACTTGAAATACCACACAGTTAAAAACAGAGCGGATCGGGATTTTGCTAGTGTTAGCCAACAGCTTGGGCTCTGTGGCAAGAGAAACTCCCCCTGAAATGCCAATCTCTGGCTCACTCTCTAACTCAAAACACTGGCTTTGTTTATGGTTGCCAAGTATGACAAAACGTCAGATTCATCTTCATTAAAAACGAAAAACCACAATATGTTGTTCTGTTTTCAATTTTCTGTGCTCATCTGTTGCCCTTCAGATTCTTTCAGAATCAGCAGTAGATGGAGAAAGATTCCACCAACACCCCCAGTGAACTCTAACACTGTTTATTTGGTTACATGGACAGTGTGTGAACACAATAACACTTGGCCTTTGTTTGGACTCATTAGTACTGTCGATACCTCCATGCAAACAATAATCTGCAGTAGTAGTATCAGTAGTGCTCGTAGTAGTCTGTATTTGTACTCCAAAAACACACACTGCTGTGAACCATTAAAGGAACAATAGCAATAAGTAATATTATTAACCAATAAATTGATTGGATATTTTGGTGGATCAGTTATAATTGTGTATATGTCAGAAGAGAAATGTCGGAAATATGTTTGAGGTCAGAAACAGTGTCCCCATCACATAGTGTGTTCACCAGAGAGTACTGACAAGTTATTTTACATATCTTGGGCACAGTTATTTAATGACCAAATATAAAGATAATAATCAAAAATGTGTTATGTCATGCGTTTTGTCAACAAATACTGACAGAGAGTTTCAGCTAATTTTGCACCTTTAAGTACACTCAAGTAAGAACATCAAGGTAACAATTGTTCCAAACTTACGATGTCATTATTTGTATCAATGGTGTACCAGTAGAGTGTGTATGAATCAAGCGTGGACCCCCACATCTGAAAAGTGAAGCCTCTGTGAAAGTGCCTCAAAACATTCTCACTGATGGCCAGCAGAGGGGCACTCTGATGGTTTCAAAGAAAGTCTTCTTCAACACAGCATGATGTTCATTTAGTAAATGATGGACCCATTTAGAGGCTTAGACATTAAAGCAGGGTATATTTTGCCTTGTGATGGAGAAGTTGCTAACATGGCAACCTGTCAGACATATCCCACCTCAGCTTCACCCTCTCATCCAAATATGGTCACTTTTGGTGCCAAAAAACCAAGGTGGCCATGGCCAATATGCCAAACTCAAGGCATCAGAACAGTAATCCACAAATGGGTGACGTCACAGTGGCTACTTTCTTTTGATACAGTCTATGGTGCCAATACATGCACGTAGGTACCAATGAACAATATGTTAAGTTAGGGATTTAGGGGGTAATGCTCTGGGAACTTCAGAAGAATTTCTACTTTGTGGGTATCTATTTGTTATTGGTTAATATTGTTTACTGTGGGCAAATTGTGTCTTTCCATAGCTCTTTGGCGTTTCTTTAATGTTCCTGTTGTTCCAGTGTCTTTGAATTGACCTTTATACCACTGAAGTACCAGGTCAAGACCCTGCAACACAGAATAAATCACAGTGTCTTCTTCCAGACACCAGCAGCAGTCTTGCTACAGCACTAGATCTGAAAATGGTTTTATTAAAGAATGCACAAGAATTATATCATTTCACTCCCACAGATAGGATTTCCTTATGTCAACATCAGCATTCCAATGTAGGTGTAATAATCTTATCTACTGGCCTGATACGAGTCTATTTGTAGTTTTGTGACCCAAACAACCTAGCAACATATGCTGTTTTCTGATAGCTTCCAAACATTATTCCAAAGTGCCTTTCACTTTTCAGTCCGTGTGAAGTGGGATTTAGATTTGGACACCCCTGATTTGTAAGTGAAAAGCCCTGCCCTGGCAGTGTGCTGAGAGCACACTGTTACTGAGTGGTGTTTACTGTTACAGAAGGCCAGCTCACGCAGGGAGGACACAGCGCGAGGGCTTTGTGGTGGAGCACAGGGTGTTTAATCTCCGCTTTATTAGTGGCTGTCGACCCACCAGTCTTCTCCCCACTCCCTCTTGGCCACACTCCTCCCTCCACAAGTGTGGTCCTAACAAGGCTGAGACTGATGGGATTTATGTCTTAGTTAAACTTTATTTCTCATGAAAAACAATGTCATAAGCCGCAGATCTGATAAATATGCATATATGCATTTGACTACAAAAGTTTCCTGGTAGTCTACAGGAAGACATAGTGAGCTGGTTCCACACAAGAATGCATGGATGTGTTTCTACATTGGTTCAGTTGAGATTTACCAATATAGGATTTTTTTGACATGCCATTAATCACATTACATTATTTTTCATTCTGGCACAAATTATCATGATCAGTCAAAATTAAGTATCAGTCAAACACCAATCAAAACCACAATAAAAACAATACCCCACAATGCCACTGGTATGCTGGACTACCTTAGACTACTGTATGATGTGTAAGTGGAAACTAATCAGTGGCAGCTCTGTCAGCACATCAGCTGGATGTGACTGTCTCCTTGTCAGCATGTGCAGCTGTCCTCCTCTGGGAGTGTATGTTTGCTTTGGTGTGTGTGTCTTTGTCTCATTTAAGTCTGAATGTTCAGTTAGCCTTAGATTTACTCCCTTACATCTGTGTTCAGTTCTTTGACAACTGAGAACATGTGCTGCCAGAGAACCGAGGTTACTGCACGTACCTAGAATGTGATAACTGTACCCCCTCACTGTGTGTATGTGAGAGTGACAATCAGAGGGAGCAAGTCAGAGTGATGCGAACATTGGTTCAATAAAGTTGGACTATCCAGTTTGTCTGTGGATCCAGTGGACACAAAAAACAAGTCCAAATAAATGCTAATGTTGCTCAGTGTCTACTAAGAAACTGTTTGCCAACACATTTGCAATAACAAAAACACATAACAACTTTATGAGATGATAGTATGTCAGTGTTGTGTTTTCAGCTTGTTCTGCTGCCCCCAAGTGGCCAAAAATCTATAAATGCAGCTTTAATCAGTCCCCAGAATGAGTCATTAAGATTAAACTGATTGATTATAATACAAATTAATAGGAGGGCAAGTCAATAAATGACTAATCCTAAATTGCAGCTCTTGAGAGGATTGTGCTAGCAACTCACTCCACCCAGAGCTCAAAGTAGATCATTATAGGCTGCTTATTAAGTTTATGAGGAAAAAGTCTTGCTGAAGGTCACAAATCTCTATATTGCTGCATCTAACAATTTTAGTAACTTACAGGATTAGACAATCTATCACGGTACGCTGTTACCACCTATAGCAGGGAGAGCGACTGAGAGAAGAACATACTGTGCAGGTAGAAGATGTTACAGATTGACTCGAGGTGTTTCCTCCACAGGCAGGGTAGAATGATATACTGTATGTGGGAGAGTAAGTAAGATAAACTGGAAGAAGAGGAGATGTTCATCCACTTTGTACAAGGAGTGAATGGGTGGGACCATATTTAAACAGCTGATTCATAGCACAAACATCCCGAGCTCTCTAACATCCTCCTGCCTCCTCCTCCTCATGTGGAATCAGACACAGCGCTGTTTCTCCCGCTGCCCTGCTCCTCCTCCACCCACCAGGATAATTCACTCCCCATCGTGTCTTCCTCACCCCACCCCGCCCTACACACCATCCCTCCCTTACAACTGTTTATTCATTTTCTTCCATCTCTTGTCATTTTCTCTTTTTCATTCCGTTACTTTAGAGTCGATTAGATCCATTGTCTTGATTATTCAGTAATTAATGATTTGGTAAGTAATTCTGAAAAGCTATGTATATAAAGTATTTTATAAAGAACTGCCTGGAGTTCATTATTTAAAGTCTAAAAGTGCCCAATCTGCATAACCCTAGCAAACAAGTGTTCTTTTAAGGAGTGTTTAAAAGCCAAACTAGAATTTGAAACAGCAGCGTTTTGTAACACAATCAACTAATTTCAAATAAATCAATGCAATCACAGATCCACTCGTAAAAGTACAATTTGGTAAATTCTTGTCAGGGCGTGGCACAGCAGCCTTTCCTCTAGCTGAGGGCATAAACATTTTGTGTTCACCGGCTACCTCAAAGTCTGACTGTAGTGAGTTTTTGACAGTGTTGGGCAAGTTACTCAGAAATTGTAATAAGTTACTAGTTACTTATTACTCCTTTAAAAAGTAATAATATTTTATTTTACTTATGACTAGGTGATTAAAGTAACTAGTTAGGTTACCCATTACCTTACTATATTATTTCACTACCACAAACGTTGGTTTAGTCTCAGGCATTCATTCTAGTCAGACTTCAAACATCTGTAAGATCACAGCAGTAGCTTTGAAGCTAAACCCCAGTGCTATCTAACGTAATGGGGGCAGACAGCAGTTGGCTCACCAACCAACTAGAACTGCAAGTAGTGAATACAGCACCACCACCTTTTTTGTGAGCGATGTAGCCAATTTTATATCAGCAAAATGCCTTAAACACAAATGGTTTCTTTTTCCCCACTTTTTTTCTTGTCCTTCTCCTGACCTTTAAATGAATCAGTCAAAAATCTTGGACTATAGAAAGAACACCTCACAAACAACCTGTCAGAACAGATTTTTCTCCTTCTCTATGCTATGCTGTACTTTTCACCAACACCACCCAAAACACCTGTTGCATTCACACTCCGCAGGCTGACATCTTATTTTACTGTGATCACAGCTTCATCCAAATGATTTACACATTAGGTATTCTGAACATTTTGCCCTTTAAAGATTTAAAACAGATCTGGAACACTGTAAAGTACACATTTCACCAACAGCCTGGGGGAGATCAGAATCCCAGTAAAGCTTTGCATGTAAATTTATCAAGAGTGAACCCATTCTTTTCACACAGGTCAATCCAGGCCCATATATAGACATGTGAGGCAGAAATGTTCCCGGCTCAGTTTACAGGCCAGATTGTGTGTAACATTGTTTCAGCTGCGAGCAGTGCTTTTATGGTGGAGTGTTTTTGGCTTTGGTACAGTAGGTCGAGATGGTGTGTGTGTCACGCAACATGGTCAGGACACTGACAAGAGCTTGTTGACAAAATGGTGTGGAAGGGGAAGATAGAATAAGAGGAGGAGGGGAAGAGGATAAAGGGGGGAGAGAGGGAAGTAACTGAGGTCTCATGGAGGCAGAGAAGGAGAAGGGGAGAGGCATCTAAAAATAGCAGCTATCACATACTTGTTTGATTGTGAGGAGGAAAGGCCTTGTGTTCCTGTTTGGTTTTGAAGCTCTGAGGTCAGGCCATGACAAGTGGTGCTGACATTCAGTCCACAACATAAGCTTGTTTGTTAATGCGTGACGTTCAGTCATTGCCTGTTTGTTAATGCATGACACGTTCCCATTTCCAATCCCATGAGGTACAACTCTTACAGTATTATGACGTCTTCTGTTTTTGATTATATTACATCATTTCAGGGGTAGGGTATTCTGATAAGACTAATATGAATAATTATTTTGATATTGCTGACGATCAACCACTGTGTCGAGGAACGCCCGCCCAACAGCAAGGTTCCAGATTTATGGCCGTGGAAACAGACCGCGCTTGTGAGTCATGCGCATGTGCAGAACCTAAGTAGCACATCTCGATTGGTAGCATAAATCGTCAGAACACCGGCACCACTGACAGTTCAGCTGGAGAATAGGGTGGTAGTGGCTAATGTAACTTTGAGCTGCTAGCCTAAAGCCGGGCAAGCTACAGAGGTCTGGTAAATTCACTCTTTCTTTCAGTATGTGGTCTCAGGGCAGTCCATGGGTCCATGTGGTTAAACCATCTGAGATTAAACTCAAACACACACACAAACACACTCACATGTTTGTGTTAAGTTTTTTAAACTGTGAAAGCTAAGCTATGTACTGCTGTGGACACGATCAGCAGCTAACATGTTTTAGCCACCTATAAGAAGGCCCACCAATAAAATATCTGCTCTAGTGAACGCTCTGTCAGGCAGCCATTTCCTTCGGAACCATATTTTCTGAACTGTAGAACTTCCATATTCCTGTGCATGAGCGTAACTCGGTTGTGCCTCATAAAATATGGCAAGAGATCAGCTGTTTGTATCAAAAAGTGTTGTTGTGAGACCAGACTGAAATTGAACTTCACTTTTCTAAAAGATGGTGAGTGCTTGTGTTTTTGTGAATGATATTGTGCTTTGAATGCTGTGGCTAGTTGCATTGAATCTAGACATCTAGACAACGTGTAGCATTGAGATAACTCCGTGTTTTTCGTGTCTTCACAGTGAACAGCATTTTGTCATTGCTATGGTTACACATTTAAATTTCTTTCATCGGTTGTTTCTTCCATAAACCCTTGAAGGTCTGCCCCAAACAGCTGATGTCTGGCAGGTAATACAGTGAGCAGACAATATGGCATTTCTACTGTAGTTCTACATTTGAGAAAATTTAGTTCCAAAGGAAATTTCAGCCTGACGGCAGGGAAAATTGCTAAAAATATTCTAATTATAGCGTACACTTGAACTGATTGGTTTTCTTTTTGTTGCCAAATATATGTTTTGTTGATGACCCTGTCCCAGACAGGTGGGCAGGTAAGCAAGAAGGCCAGCCAATCATTTCATTCAGACCGTATTATATAACCACATATACTGGATTTTTTTCTTTTTTTTTCACACAATTTGATTTATTGATTGCTGTCTGGATGTAAAAAGAATTTCAACAAATATAACATAAAATGCTTCTGAAATACATTACTAATACAAAAGGAACATTTCAAATGCAGTGCTGCAGGTAGAGCTAAGAATCTCTGTAAAAGACAGAAACAGCCACAGAGTGGTAGACCACATGGAGCAGGCTGCTACTCCTCCTTCAAATTAAAACTAGCCCTGTTTGGATTTAGCCTTTTGTGTCAACTAAGTGCTCACCTTTCTTGAGCTTGTTTACACATTAAGTTGTAGATTCCATCTGCATGGTAAAAACTCGTTCGAAACAGGGAGCTGTCTGCCAGAGACACTTCAAGTTTCAGTCCCAGTCCTACTTTTCCACACCTTTGGATGTTCAACAGCTTATTTAATACTCAGCTGTTCAAAATTACCATCACAATTTTTCAGCTTTGGTGAAATACATGACAAATCTGCACTAATGCTGTTCACTTGACACCAATAGAGAAATTATCTTTCAGATCCTTGTCTTACCCCAAATAATTTTTATTTCCAAGTAGAAACTTTTCCACATGAGTCAGACATTGATGACTCATAGTCGAAAGCTGTGGTTATTGAAAACAGTAGTTTGCTTCCTCATATGATCCACTCCGTCATATGATTCCAGCTTTGAATCCTCTCATGGCTAGTTAAATTATCGTCCCTGAACAGAAGAACACTTGTGATAAATCATCTATTTCTCTAGGTCAGTTATGAATTAAATGTCAGGATCACATCTTTGATCTACACATTTCTGAAGATGATTATTGTGTAAAACTCTGAGTCCTTTCCTTCAACAGGCTCATTTCATTGAATCTTGTTTTGTTTAAAACAGTAGATCTCAACATAATAAAGGACTTGATAAATAATCTGCAACTGAAAATCCACAGACTAGATTTTGTTCCTCAGCTCTTTCAGCCACATCTCTTGGCTTTCATGAGCAATGTGTGCTTAGTTGTCATGGACTTAAAATATCACCATATGATTTAATTATGATACCTTGGTCATATGATAACAATCATAAAGTCATGCTTTATGATCCAAATCCAAGCTCTGGAAATAAGTAGATCTTTAGTTAAGATTTTTTGTACAACTTCCAAAGTCAAAGATGCTCTTGGTAACATTAAATGTAGCCCTTTGTGTGTTTTTGTGTTGGTTCTAGGACTCCCTTTTGTCTTCAAGTGGAACAACTCTATGGTGAAACTCAATTACATAAACTTCAAAGTGACACACAAACAAAATTCTGCCTTGAAGTACAATTCCTAGAAACATTGAGAATGATGATCATGCTATCTTGAGATACGAAAACCAAGTCTTTAATATACTTTTTTCCTTTAAATTCAGACAATGACACAAGAAACACCACAGATTACAGACATTACCGACAACATGTCGAGTAAGTGAATATTTTCTGTAACAGTTTCTGTCTTTCTTTACTTATTTAAAGCAGAATGTACACCCTATCCACACACATACCACAAACAAAATAACAGGCCGCAGAAATAGTTGACAGATCACTGGCCGTGGTTTGACCATTCATTTAGTAAAATTCCAGCCTGGAATGATGGTAGTTATGGCTAATTAAGAGATCACTGATTGGAATGTATGCACAAAAAATACATAGGGATAATAGTATTAGTGGTAGTGGTAATTGTTTAAACAACAAGTTATCCCTTTTGTTTCATTATAGGAAGAATATTTCATGGGTAAGTCTTCCCCCAGCATTTGCCATAGCAAAAGCATCCAGCATGGTTTTCTTCAGTGAATTCTTCTCTTCTTCTCATCAAATTGGGTTCCAAAGTGGAAACAGTCGTTTTCAGCAGCTGTATTTCTGCCTTGCGTGCTGTAACGAGCTCTTTCAGGTCTTTAAATTGTTCCATTGGTGAGTCCCAAACATCCAATTTGTTCAGTGAATGGAGCCATTACAGAGCTGGTAGTTTTGGTCTCAGATAACAGTAGATTTGGTATTGTGTCATCTGTTAGAGTTAGAAAGGAGCCCCAGTGTGAGCTGAACACATGCTTTTTGACTCAAAAGAGCTTTTGTTGCAAATTGGCTCCAACTTATGTCATAATTTCTTGTTTATAGGTTTTAAATGAATAGTTCAACATTTTGAACTGGATAAAAAAAACTGAAAGTAGTCTCCGAGGGTTTGATTAAAATGATCATTCTTGGTCTTGACTAAAATTAGACAAAATCTTTACAACATTTTGTCCAATAATCTGTGGATGACTTAAATGCCAAGTGTTCTGTCAGTTTGAGTCACCTACATTTGACTTATAGTAAAAAGGATGAAGATTTGGCTAAAATTTTGATCTCAGGATTAAGACTAAATCTAAAAACAGGCTAACAAAATGAACACAGCAGCATTTTTCCAGAACCAGTCAGAACCTGGTGTCTGTAAAGGCTGTTTGGTGCCAAATCCAACAAACTCTGTGACGACAAGACTACAGGAAGCTGCACACATTCACTGTGCTTGGCTGTTGTTTTCCAAGAAATAATTCCAGGACCTAATCATGCCCAGCTCTGTACTTAAAAAACAGAGGTGAGATTGTTATCTTATTGTTTATGGTTTCACTCTCAAAAATAAAAATCTTATTCACCAAAATGTTGAACATCCGTTAATAAAAGTCTCTGCAGCTGTTTTTTAAGGAACTCTGTAGATCAGATTACAAGTTTGTATGTTTTAGTATCAGCTTGCCAGGCAGCTGCATGCTCTCTAAGCATCATCTCAGCTGGTTTACATTTTAAGACAAGTCAAAGTTAAATTAATATTTAAGATAAATATGAGCATCAAGAATTAACTATATGACATCATCAGAGTTACCTCAGCTTGGGTTTTGACTAAAAACAGAAAAACTGCGTTACAAAGTGGAGAAGTGGAGTTTGAAAAACGTGGGCATTTACCTGACAGTCTAATGAGCTGGTCCTACACTAGACAGTACAGTGAGGATTTCAGTTTTTTCTTTCTTGCAATTGTCCCTGAAAATTATGAAAGTGCATTACAAAATCACTAGAAAATGAGTGGCCAATCTCATTCCTGTTAGCTTAAAGCGGAGGAGACACTGTACAGAGGAGGACCGGAGAAACCAGCAGAAGAAGAGGTCCTTTCTTCTGCAGCTCCATAAATCTCTCCATAAACATCACCCCCCTCCATTGTTATTGGAAAGAGTCACACGGGTGGCCATGGGAACGACCACTGTCATCCCTCGCTGTCTAAGTCCCTGTTAGTCAAGCCTGTGGAACTGTACATAGACCCAGAGAGTGCCAGAGATGAGGCAGACAGGGCTGCCAAGCATCAGCTGCTCATCTCATCATAATTCAATTCCTTTTATTAGAATTCAACTGAAGTTGAAGTGCAAGTACAATGTAACATTGCTGAATGGCTCATCTGGTGTTGTTTTTGAATATGGCACTGGAATGGTTCATAGTATCCATATCGATGTTATCACTCACAGGAGGAATTATTAATGATGGGGTTCTGTGGTTACTCACTACAAAGGATTGTAGGACATTTGCATGTGTGTGTGTTTCTGTGTGCTCCTGCATGATCAGAGTACCCACGAAAAAAACAACCTCCGGTGATAGTCGACAATGGCAAGCTGAATCTTGCAGTGAGAGCTGAAAAGCAAAGAGCGTGAAAACAGCTCAGAGCTGCTTCACATACACGTGTCTGCAGCCTTGGAAACACCTCGAGAAACCCTTATTCGCGTTAGATTTATGGATGTATCCTTACAAAGCTCCTATATGTTTAAATAGAAAAGTGTATACACAAATGAGCCTGTTGTGTTTAAACACTGTGGGAAATACTGTCATCGCATGTTGGCCACAATATAACACAACGATCTGACAATAACAGGAGAGAACGGAGGTGATGGAAACATTAATAATGGATGTGATAAAAAAACTGATTTAAGAACAGCTCTACATTTTAGGACATTTCCTTAGTTGCTTAGTTTCTGGCAGTGAAATTACATTACATTTACATAGCTAATGCTTTTATCCAAAGTGACTTAGAATAACTGTAATAATCAAAGTGGATAAAAGCAACAAAAAGAATCCTGCAAGAACATCAACTTCATTTAATATGTTGAACTGCTTCCAGTGCTACATTTGAAACAATAAGAAATAGATAGCATTTTTATTGGGCCAAGGTGAAGTCTGAACAGATATGTTCTTAGTCTGTAATGGAAAATGTGTTAAAAACATGGATTTCTGCTGTCCTGACAATGGTGAGCTTGTTCTACCATTGTGGAGCCAGGACCACAAACAGTCGTGATTTTGTTGAGTGGTAGCTGGGCCCCCCTTGTTGTTGCAGAGGACGGGCTGGAGCATATGGTATGACCAAGTCCTGGTTTTAAGATGGACCTGAGACATTGATAGCACAGTAGGCAAGAACCAGGTCCTTGGATCTGATGTGAGCAGCCACCAGCAGCCAGTGCTAGTCAGTTGACCAGTGAGGCACTCTGGATTTCTAAGCCAGGTAGCCTAGACACAAAATGAGGAAGGAGGATGTCTGGGACACTAAACTGAAAAAGGTCCCCCCAGCATGATTTAATGCAAAAACAGTGAAGGTGTTTTAAAAATGTCATTCAAACACAATATAAAGCAGTAAATAGTGACTTGACAAACACATCAGGACATTTTAGTTTGGTCACTCACAGCGGCAAATTCAGTGTACTATAATGTAGGTAGATTTATTTTGTCTCAGTATAACAGGTTAAATAGTGAAATTGAGTTTTTAACTAACCTTGTGCTACATAGCAGAAAATATATATTAATATAGAAGCAATTAGAAAAATGGTGAACAGAAATAAACTTTCATCACAGGAGCAGTGCTGAGGATGAATTAGAGCTTAACTATTCACCTGCTCCCCCTCAGCTCCACTTGAGTGTGTGTCTTTATTTCCTTCTTCGCAAAATCAATGATCAGCTCCTTGGTTTTGTTGACATTGAGCAGTAGGTTGTTCTCTGAGCACCGCTCTGCAGGATTACGAATTTCCTCCTGATATAAAGTCTCATCGATGTTTGAAATCCGTCTGATGATGGTGGTGTCGTCCGCAAACTTCACAACAGATTTCTCTCCATGTTGGGGGATTCAGTCGTGGGTGTACAGTGTGAACAGGAGGTGGCTGAGCAAATAGCCCTGGGGGGCTCCGGTCTTGAGCATTAAAGTGGAGGAGGTGTGTTCACTAATCCGGACTGTCTGGGGTCTGCTTGAGAGGAAGTCCACTATCCAGCTGCAGAGTGTTGGATTTAAACCCAGAGTGCCTAGTTTGCTGATCAGCTTCATGGGGAGATTGTGTTGAATGATTTTAAAAATTGACACCCACCTTTCATATTCATGACTTGCAAACACAATACTCAGCATTTACATGGGAACATTTAAAGCAGAATGAACGGCTTACTCTTCATACCTCTCATGTAAAGCCACACATTAAACTGGAAACTGCTTGTTGTCAGTATGTTAATAAGCTAGCATGTGCTATCGACACCTATGCAGAGGTCAAGGGCCAATGCTAACAAGGGTATGCCATTGGTCAGTGATTTTAAAAACTTCTTGGAACAAATGAAACTGAATAAAAAAACACAATTTTGTGAGATTATCTGGCACACAATATTTGTTTGGTTGCCATGGAGCTGTGACACAGATCCGTTTAACTCCTCAGTGATCTGAGAGTCAAGTTTCCTCTGCTGACTGGAAGAATATCATGGACAGTAGAAGCCAAGGAAGGTAGAGAGAAACAATGGAAGGGGTGAAGGAATGAGTGCAGGAAGGAACAAATAGAGAATGAAAGGATGCGAGTCAAAAAGAAAAAAAAGGGGGAAGAAAAATGAAAAAAGAAAAAGGTTTCTGCTGTGCTCCAGTGCAGCAACAGGCATAGTGACTCATCCTGCTTTCTCCCCCCTCAGGGACCTGCGGCATGCCATCACTTTATATAGCAATCTCTCTCTCTCTCTTTCTCTCTCTCTCTCTCTGGTCCCATGTCTGTGATTAAAGGGGGCGAGTGGAAAACAGGAGGAGAGTAGGGAGTTCTCTCCCCAGAGTTTTATGCTGTGTGACCATCACGCTCTTTCCCATGGCACTCACATGAGAAACGTACAAAAACAGTCCCTTGACCGGTTAGAACAATGTATGCCTACACATCAATTACCCTAACAAGCCAGTCTGACAGGGTGGGCATCGGAATTAGACTAATATATCAGAAAACAGTCTCAAGCAGTCATCTCTTCTTCTGTTGAACTGAGGTCAGGATAACTTAAAGTCAAACATCATCTTTTCATAATTTCAAATTTTGAATTAATGAGCAACAATACTTTCTTCAGTCAAAACGCTCAGGTTTGTTCCCCTGATATGAACCAGTCATTTTATGGGATGGGGACATAAAATGTTGTCATCTAATGGCAAAACACTTTGGCATTGAAATCAAAAGCGGAACTGAAAAAGTAAACAACAGCATTGAAACATTTAGATTGGAAAAGGTTAAAAAAAAAAGCTTCACTGAAAAATTAAACTAGCCAATAGAAATGATTTCATTTTATTTTGACACTTGTGTTTTTCCGTGACTTTGTTCATGTCACTCTTTTCCAGTGTCACTGGTTTAAGTTCCAGTTCAGTCCATTTCTGTCACCGTTTTGGTGCGGAGAAGAGTGGTCTAAGTGCAGGGGCAAGGAGGCAAACCTGAGGCAATGGCTTCCACAAATTTACCAGGAACTGCAACTCAAACTGCAAGGTGTCTGGGGTCTGAATGCTACAAACAATGCCGGTCCCAAATACAGGCCAACAAGGGTGGAAAACCTCCTGGTGCCTGTCATATAATATACATGCCAATTAAGCATAATGCCCATTTTTATGACTTTTATTTAATAAAACCAACACTATAATCATATTATTGTCAACACTTTGTTGATCAAAAGTTTGAGCCAACTTTCTTTGCCGCTGTGAGGATACGCTGGAGGGCAAACATATGTTTAGCTAGGTCAATGTCCATGGTCATCATGGTGGGAGCAGGCTGATGTCGGAAATAGAGTTTGTTGACTTTATGGTTCTTGTCCACTTATCTTACTATTATCTGATAAATATTTCAGTGGTTTTATCACAAAAGTAAAGCACAAAGTGAACAACTTCTTTACTTGTTGTTCCATTTCATTTCGCCTGATGATGATGTCTTTACAGCAACTGACGCAAGAGAATCTGCGCATTCTGGAAAACCCATGATGAAGCTTACAACTGCCTTAAATGTGAAGAGGATTTTTGAAAAGGGCAAATTAAAACCACGTTTCACATAAACTCTCTTGCTTTCTGTAACTTGGATGTTACTTCAGAGGTCCATTACATCACAACTTGTCCTCAACTAAAATTGTTACCACAGAATCTGCCACACTGCCTGTCGCTGTTTGATCATCACCTGATACAGATTTAAGGTAATTCATGTTCCCTATGTGCCTCATTCAGGGCACTCCATTTAATAAGCAGGATTCTATAAAATGCCCCTCTTCCATCTCTCCCTGGTCTAAATGTTCCATTACTGTTTCAATGGCGCTTGCCTGGACTTGGCTTAGCTTGTGTTGTTTGTCGCCAGTTGTTATTTTTGACAGTATGTTATGTAGTTCATTCTTAGAAGTGGAAAAATGTATTGTGCTTCCAAGAAAAGCTCTTTAATCTAAATTTAGGAAATGTACCAGAGTCTTTAGAAGATCTTCGATTAAGCTTTTTCCTTCTTTTTTTGTTTGTGTGCTTTGTGGATCCTGTGTAGCATGAGCTAGAAGGTGATACGGTGAGCTAAATGATTTTAGGTTCGATGTTCATTCCTGACCGGCAGTGAAAAACACAATCTCACCACAAGGTCCATTTAGTAGGTGTTCTGGAGCTCTCAATCACAAAACATCACTTCAAGACTTTGAAGTTTTCAGAAAAGAATTCCATCTATATTTCCTTGGCAAACTCCTCAACGTGTGATGATCTAAAGCTCCAGCTACTAACTGGACTTTGTGGTTTTCTCTACTTATACGTTGGTTTGTACAAATCCAAAGCTTCAGTGTCCTCATTTGCTTCTTAGACTACTTCAGTTCCTTTTCACATGAGCAGCTGTATCATGAGGATTCCCTGTTTTCCTGGATTTACTGGAAAATCCCCTCATTGCTTTTGTGTGTGTGTGTGTGTGTGTGTGTGCGTGTGTGTGTGTGTGTGTGTGTGTGTGCGTGTGTGTGTGTGCGCGCGCGTGTGTGTGTGTGTAATGGAATGCACACTCATACAGCTCTTGCATTACAGTATGCTTGTTGCTCATACAGGTACAGTACACACACACACAAACACACACACACACACATCTGGCTTTTCCACAGCAGTAGGGGAGTTCTTGGTGGTTTGAGTTTAAACAGGAAAACAGAAACAGAGAGGGGTGTGTTACAGCGGGATTCCTCTCTCTCTCTCTCTACATAAGGCTGATGAGTGGTTGCAGTGTGGGCTGAGAGTGGAAAGCTTCCATGGTGTGCTTCTTTTCTTGTCACACACACACACACACACGCATGCACGTACGCAGATACACACACACACACACACAGGCTCAGTCAATTTTGCATCTTCTTTACACAAACACACCTTCATATGATCATGCCCATTGGATTATATCAGTGCACACACAGTTACACACTTGTGTAGGCTACTTGCTTGCACACAAAAACATGTCATGCATACGCACACACACACAGACGCACATCTACCTCCAGCAGTACTAGGCCTGCTCTGTGACTTGTCTGTCTTTTTCCTCTCATCTGGAAACATTGTAGTTCCAGTCAGACCCACCAATGTTACCATGGAGACAAAAGTACACTAAATGTTTTTGACTGCACATTGAGGCAGTAAAACTGAAAATGGTTAGTTCTGGCATGATATTTCTTTGTAGACTTTACACAAAACAGTCAACAGGAACTACGCTGTAGTACCAGTGACAAGCACCGATTTAGCTAAAAATCATAGTAAACTGTTTTCAGCTGCCTGAGGCAGGAAGTGCATGCACAAACTTGGCACACACTTGGCTGAGGTAACTGCTCTGGCATTGTTGTTGCTGCCATGGTTCCCTGTGTTGGTTGATAGTCAGTGGTTCACCACTGGCTACGCCCAGAAAATCTAAATATGCCCACATAAAACATGCCCAACATCTCTGAAAGGAGACTTCTGGGAATCGCACAAACACATACTAAGAGTGATATTCTATTTACATATCATTTACAACAAGGTTTAGGTGATGATCTAAGAAAACAATTGCGAAAGTGCAGGAGAAGAATTCCAAAATGCAAACTGGAGTGATATTTGTCATCTCCAAGGCATTACTGCTTCAACAAAGGGTCAATTACCACAAGACAAAAGAAAGACTGTTTAAATAATAATTTAATAGAACTATACCAATGTGGTTACAAGTTTTAGCTCCTCAAGCCTGTCTTCTTGGAAATCTGCATTCATTTATGTCAGTGTTATAATTTTGTTGAACAGTTATGCACCAAAAGTGTAGATTCATTTGAAAACGACTTGCCAACATTTAAGAAACAGTTATGGTCTTGGAAATGGAAATTTGTTTTTTCTTATATTTCATTTTATTACAGATAAAACATTTTATTACAGGTAAAACTTTGTCTGAGTGAGAATCAGTATGTGTTCAGGCCTAAACATTTGTGCTGCACTGTACAGCAGCAGAGTGAACAGTGGGGGACAGAAGTCACCAAGTACGCTCGTCATGAAAGAAAATCAGTGCGTTGTGCTGACAACACAGAGCAGCAGCCAGCTGATCTCAGCAACCGACACACAAGCATACACAATGATAGGGTTTAATAGGAACTACAGGCTTCATATCTTTGGCTGCATAGACTTAAGATGCACTTCAAAAATGTTGATCTATGAGGTTTACAATAAATATATAATATATTATATAATATATAACAATTACAACAAATATATAAATAGCAGGTATGAGTGCTGTTGCACTGTTTTTCTGGATGGTCCCAGCTGAAAAACAGACGTACTGGTCGACTAATGGCTTGAAGTTAAGATTGCTAGTGCAGCAACATCTTTAGATTTAGATTTTGTGTGTGCCCAGCTTTATGTATCAGTTAGTCAGTAAAACAAACGATGACCAACAATGAAATGCAGAGCAGAGCAATTGTAGTGGAAGGCTACATGCAGTAATCACAAGGCAATAAGAAACCCTAGTGCTGAGATAACTCTGCTTGGTACAGAAATAACACACAGTGTCTGTTGAGGTGGTGAAAACCCAACTCCCTGCAGACGATAACAAATCTAGATAATGTCCAAAACATGTATAAAAGGAGCTCGATAACAAGGTTCATCATGTTCCATGTTCACTTAGGGGAGTGCTCACTTTTGATGCCGGCGGATTAGACATTAATGGCTGTGTGTTATTTTGAGGGGACAGAGACTGTTATACAAGCTGTACACTCACTACTTTACATTGTAGCAAAGTGTCATTTCTTCAGTGTTGTCACATGAAAAGAATCAAATATTTACAAAAAGGTGAGAGGTGTTCTCATTTTTGTGAGATACTGTACTGAATTTGATCAAAACTGGGCAACTAGCTTGCATGCAACTGTACTCTATAATAAGCTCAGAATTTAGGTTTATCTCTTTACTGTGATGAAGGCCAACTGAAAAATAACTGTATGTACATCTTTATATACAGTTTCCTCTGAACATCGGCGGGTTATTTAAGGACAAGTCCTAGAGGATAATGTCCGCTATATATCTGTAGCATAATTAACAGTTTACTTACAATGTATTATGCCAGAGAGCTAAAAAGTGTGTATTCATTAGTGCACACACACACAGTGGGTGGTAGGTTGTTAGAGAGAGAGCGAGCCAGAGAGAGAGCCAGAGTAAAAGCACTGTAAACACCTCTCAGATGAATGACTTTTCCACCAGCCATGAGTCACTGCATGCAGCAGTCGGCCCACCACTGACAGAGAGGGAAAGAAAGAAAGAGTGATACTGCGACCAGAAAGAAAAAAGAAAGAAAGGCATAACAAGACATAAAGAGCAACGAGCACAGCCCCGTATTGTGATGAAACTAATCATGAGACGACTACTCCCATAGCTCCGAGACACACTGACTCTGTGTCTCTCTATTTCTCTCTCTTAAACACGCACACACACACACACACACACGCACACACACACACACACACACAAACACACACACGCATTGTGGTTCAATATCTTTTGCAACTAACTTCTCTGTCATTTTGTAATTTAAGAGCAAACCAAATATGGAAATTATCTCCTTACATGTTTTGCAATGGGCTGAAAGCAAAATGTAATCTCATTGCCACACACACACAAACACACACACACACACACACACACACACTCTCACAGAACCATTACATACCTCATTCTATTTTCCATGGCTCTGAGTGCACCTTCCTGTCTTTGGTGTAGCAGCCTCATGGAGAACAATGTCCCATTAAATTAGGAGGGTCGGGAAGTCAACACACCAAGGTGAATTCCTGAACTTCCCCATACACTCTTTCCATGTACTTTGTACACACACACACACACACACACACACACACACACACACACTCACATCACAGAATTCCCTCCTGTACCCCAGCTTCCTTCTTAAGCAAGCACGTTAATCTATGACCTCCTACACTCTAAGCTGTCACACTGGGCTTTCCCAGGCACACACTGCATACCCTGTATGTCCAGGCTCCTCTAAGGCCCTGTTTACATTTACCTGTTTGGCATTAACATGTGCCCTGGGTGTGGACAAGTGGACAGCTCCAATTACAATCCTCCACTATCATTCTGTCCCCCAAAAAAACAAGGACAGCTATAGACCCGTTGCCCTAACTTCTGTGGTAGTGGAGTCATTTGAGCACCTTGTTTTGTCCCACCTCAAATCCATCACAGACTCATTCCTGGACCTGCTGCAGTTTGCCTACAGAGCCAACAGGTCTGCAGATAAACAAACATGGCCCTTCACTTCATCATTCAGCACCTGGACTCCTGAGGAACCTATGCTAGGATCCTGTTAGTGGATTTCATCTCCGCTTTCAGCACATCATCTGCTGTAGGACAAGCTCTCCCAGCTGAGCAAGCCTGACTTCACCTGCAGGTGGATCACAGGCTTCCTGTCCCATATCTGATGAGAAATCATGCAGATCACTGCAGAAACTACCATATTAAAGCTCTTGTGACAATCTGTGGGGCTGTGTCAGAGACCTGGACCACAGGCTGTTTAAGCAATTTACAAGATCCAGTGCATTGTCCCTATGATTTTTCCAGCACTCCTACCTGTCAACACAGCTGTTCAGGAAAGCCAAGATCCCTCATGCAAGGTCAAGTTTACCCAAGATACAACAGTACAATGCCTTCATAAAACCGTAATCACTCTGCAACTTAAGACAATAGGCAGGAGGTTCCCCCCACCCACCCTCAGCTCTCATACCTCCACCTTCCAGCCAACAATTTGATGCTATCATCTTCCTGCTAAGCAGATGTTTTTCCAAGACTCTGAAGCATCATCCCACTTGTACAATTACTTGATTCATACGACAGCAGAGAAGTATCTCCTCTTTCCACACCTTACACCCCCACCACCACCCCCCACCCTGTGTAGTCCTTTGTTCTGGCTCTGTTGTGTTCCTGTTTTGACCCTAAAGGCGTGTAGAGGGGGAGGAAAAGACAATATGTATAACAAGTTTTGTCCCTCATGCAGACATTCAGGAGCCCCGTTGAATGAGGAATCGGTGGGAGCAAGTTGGAGCATTGTGTTTACAGGTGAAAGGGGAACATGAGAGAAAGGGAAAGAAAGGCTCCCTCATCTGGAATGCAAACGGGGAAAGGTGAGAAAACGTGGATCAGAAATAGAAGGGTCAGGGGAAAGGAGGATTGGACAATGGAAGAAGAAGAAGAGCATAAAGTGGTGCTGTGCACTAGTACTTTATCAGGGGGGGCTAGGGTCAGGTCACACTAATATGTTTGGTGTATAGTGTCCTGTACAGGAGGTGTAAAAACAGTGCTGAGCAAGACCTTTATGTAAGAAGACTTAATATCCAAAGTCACATTAGGGGCCCTGGAGGCTGCAAGATCACACCATCCCCAGAATGATGGAACTGCTATCCATAGAGGCTTGAAGGAGTGGAGGATGCTTTATCCTGAGAAGGGTGCTAGAGGAAAGGTCATGGGGTCTTTAAAATCAAAATGGTTCATCCTATGAGCAAACAGCATGGACATATTGTTTAATGAGACATTCTGTGCTGTGGGTAGTGTTAAGTACATGAGGTGGAAATGGAATCCATCAGCCTGTTTCATGCCATTCTACTTATTAAATGTTGAGTAGTGCAATGTCTTCCACGTCTTACCAGGTTCAACTATACTATAGACTATAGTTATTACTTGCCTGATAATCAGACTGAATTGCCATTTTGTTTCAGTTTAGTTCTTTTAGCCTGATATCATTTTCATGTTGGGCAATGATTTCTTATCAGGGGTAGCAAGTAGTAGCAAGTGATTTATCTGTGCCCATGACATAATTTTCAGTTGACACTGAAGTTGCAGTAGCTGCTGCTAGGAGCAGTTATTTTAACGAGTCAGACTCCGGTCATGAATTTCATGACTTTGACTTTAACACCAGTAACTTGTAACCTTACGTGGCCTTTAGCTTTTGGCCTTGGAATATCTTGATATCCACCCCAAAAATGTAAAGCTTCTCTTGCTGTCAAAACATTAGCAGCATCATGCAATAGATTCAGTTTAGAAATGAGAATGAATGATGATTATAAATGTGTCAGAAGTATCACATAACAAGGAGTAGGGTGTGTCTGTGGCTCAGGGGTAAGAGTGGGTGGCTCATTAATCGGAACAGCAGTGGTTCGATCCCTCAGTATTGAAGATATGTCTTCGTGTGAATGGTAATGTTCTGTTTCTGATGAATAGAAACCTTAACCTCTGTCATCAGTGTGTGAATGGGTGAATGTGGCTTAGTGCAAATACAGACTAATGACACCTGATCAGCTTTGTTTCAAAGTAATAATACAAATATTAACAAAATCCACTGTTTCTTACAAATTTAAAATGGCATTACATTTGCTGTACCGACTGTGATGTGACTCAGGACATAGCCAACACTTGAGACTTATATTGAAAAACAATGACTTTGTATCACCTCTGGTTTCCATACCTATATATATTCTGCGTGTTTGTATATGTTCTGCTAAGTGCATGCACTATGCATTATGTATGCGCAGCTTTGCTCTCAAACTGTGATTTAGTTTGTGTAATGCTTCAACACTTTGCACACAGAACCCCCCGCTAACCTATTTCCATTTCCATGTTTCCATACCATCTCAGGCATTTTCTCTGTCATGTCTCCTTCTGGAATGAACCGTGGAGTCTTGTTACAGATTCCACTTGGTCTTGTTCTCTGCCAAATGTAATCAGCCCACATAAGCCTTGCATCAGTTTGCCTGTGTATACCTGTGCCCATATGCAGGGAAAGCAAAATTGCACAACTAGACAAACATGCATTTCATAATAGTGAAGATATTCCATTCCTTTTACCAATTCCTCTGTCCCAAAGATAGTGCTCATGCTAATTCATAACCTTCAGCTAACCAAACCTTAATTCTAACCCTTTGCTTAGCGTCAGCCTAACTTAAATGGACATTTACCTTCAGATGAACCTAAAGCTAATTTTTACCATAAAGCTGCACTAATCAATCTTTTATTACTAATTTTTACTAATGAATAAAATAACATCAATGCCCCCTACAACTGACAATACATACTAGTAAGAGCTCATTGTCATATCACATCAATGGGGTAAATACCTATGGAAGGAAGTAAGAGTTAAAAAGTGCAATCAATAGAAGATAATTGTAGGGGATAGAAGAAGAAGAGTACAGGACGTGCATGTTAGAGGTTAGGAGTTAGAGGTGTTACAAGAGAAAGTGTTTTCAAGAGCTTCTAGAGAGGGACGCCCCTGCTCTGATGGCGTGTGGTAGCTCGTTCCACCATCGTGGTGTCACAGATGAGAACAGCCGGGACTGGGATTGCTTTGTGTGAAGGGCTGGCAGAGCAGCATTTATTAAACAAATAAAAGACAAGCTTGTGTGTTAGTTCAAAAAATTGCACTTGGTTCGCTTAGGTTAGACATAATCAACATTATAAGGTGATAACATATCAGTATTGTGGTTACAGCTTGTTCCATTGCTCCCTAGTGGTAAGATAAGTATTGATGCCTTAATCATAAACTGGTAAATGGCGCTATGAAATATTCTTTAAATGCATTTGTCACATCTTGTGACCATATTTTGGCCAAACCAAGATGACCCATATGCGTCTAGCTGTATTATAGTTTTAGTAATGACAACCTTTTGAGAGATCTCTTATTATATTTACTCAGGGTTTTCTAGATGTAAAAAAGTCAATAATCACAACTGTAACAAACTCTACTATAACATGCCTCCACATGTGCATTTCAGTCAGTCCGTTTTGCCTGCCCCGTAAGGATGAGCTCATGCTGCAGCTCAGGAATTATCAACAGGTTGGAGTTGTATGATGGAGCATTACTGATTATTTATTTCCGTATGCCTTAACTCTTATACTAAGAATTGTGGCTAATGAGCCACTGTTGATTGTTGTTGTCATTATTGTCTAACTTCATCTGTTTAATTTGAATCATGAATTGTTACCAATATATTAAAAGTAGCAAATAGACACTCAGTGAGGAAAAAAAATCCTGCATAGAAATAAAACATTTTGATGCATCAAGACGGATTGTGAGGTGCCTAGAGATTCCCACCCCTAGTACATCTCAGCCAAAGTCATAAAACCATAAAATATGTCAACTTTACAAGTCCATCAACTTGACACACATGTCTGTATTAGTTATAGTCTGTGCTTGCTGTTGGAGTTGCTGCAGATTCATATCTCAAGAAAGCTTTTTCTCTGCGAATTTCCAGTTATTTTGATCGTTTATACTTTATGTTTGTTTGTGGCACATACAGTAGATGTTTTTCTTGCTGCTTGCACTTTGAGAAACCTCTGCCTATCAGACTAAATTGCATTGACATGCTGCATTTTCTCCTCCACAGGATGAAGTGAAGGTTCCTTCCAAACTCAGCATCTCTAAATCCATGAAGGTTTCTGAGTCTGTATCAGGAAGCAGAGGAGGCAGTCTGTTAGAGCTCAAGGAAGCTGTGGAAGAGCCTGGAGAGGAGGGAGGGGAAGGAGAGAAGGCAGACAAACCCCATGTAGACCTCTCGTCAGATGAGGAGGGGGTGGAGATTGAGGAGACCATCGAGGAGTCTCGTGCTGAGCGCATCAAGCGCAGCAGCCTGCAGCGTGTACAAACCCTGAAGACGGTCTTCTCAAGGGAGAAGATGGATAAGACCAGAGCAAAGACCAAAGAGAATCTGGAGAAGACCAGGCAAAAAACCAAGGACAACTTGGAGAAGACAAAGCAGAAGACAAAAGAGAACCTGGAAAAGACCAGGCAGAAAACTAAGGAGAATTTAGAGAAGACCAAGCAGAAGACCAAGGAGAACCTGGAGAAAACACGTCACAGCATTGAGAAGAAGATGGGAAAGCTTGGAACGCGCATGAGTGTCAACCCTGAGCGCAAGCAGAAGATCCAGACATCCCGTGACAAGATGAAGAAGGCCTTCACACCAGACCATGTCGTTTATGCCCGGTCTAAGACTGCCGTGTACAAGGTGCCCCCCTTCACCTTCCACGTCAAGAAAATCCGCGAGGGCGCCGTTGAGGTGGTCCAGGGCACCGAGATGGTGGAGGTGTCCCAGGATACTGAGCACTTCAGTGGGGTGGATGAGGAAGTTGAAGGCGCAGTGGAGGTTGAGATGGAGATGATGAATGGAGGTGGAGATGACGAAGAGGCTGACGAGGATGAAGAGGAGGACAGCCAAGATGCCCTGCAGGAGCATGACGACAGAGATAGAGACAGCAACTAGACAAAGAATAAGGAATTGCCCAAGATCCCAAGAAAAACCTTTCCACCAACCCTGAGGTTCTTTTGTGTAAGCTGAATAAACTGTGGGGATTGAGCAGATTGCTAAAGAATAATTAATTACAAAATTGAGTCTTATTTTTATAAGTTTGGCCATTTTCTTACCAGTTGTGATAACGTTGTACGCACTAGAGTAAATGCTGGGATCTGGAAAGATGGGGACATCACTGCAAGTTCAATGGGTCCGCCAGACTATCAGACAGGTGGTTAACAAGCCAACAGTTTATCCAGATTATCTAAACCACTTTATTTTGAAGTAAAATTGAAAGGGCACAGCCAAAATATAGTCCTTCATTAAAGACGATGGCACACAAAGTGCTGTACATAAAAGTTGAGCAAATATTCATTTGTTTTCTCTTCCATATAAATTTGCTTAACCTGTGATTTTGTTTCCATCCTGTCTTATTGTCTGACTGCTGGTGTCTCCTGATTTATTTTCAGCAAGGTTGCCTATGGGTGAGGTTATCAACTGGGCAGAGGCAACTATCCCCATACTCCACTGCCCGTGAAAGCTCCAGGATGAATGTTGTGTTTACAGCTCATTGCATAGTGGCATAAAATGATCCAAGAGTAAAGGCAGGGCCAGGTAGTATTCAGTATTAGAAAAATTGTACACATTGCACAAGAGTGTGAGGAACTGCTCAATAGGTGCCAAGTGCCTAGTTCATTTTATCCCAGGGCCCTAGCAGGTAGACTGACCATGTGTTGTGGCGACCCCAGATCCCAGCAGTTAACTTGTTAAAGATAGTGTTTTTACTACAGATACGACGGGTCCCCAAAACTAATAAAATAAGAACAATTATAAATTGAAATTTTACTTTTTTTGACTACAGGTTTTCTCTAAACATCACAATGTAAAAGCCTGAAAATCTTCCCATTTCTACACAATCACTTCAAGGGTTGTTTAGACTCCATTTGAGTTTGAGTGATGTGATCATGAAAATCAACGAAAATTGAAAGAATAAGAAAGTTATGGGCAGAGGGAAAAGGGGGGGGCAACATTATTCCCACTGTAAGAAAGTGTAAATTGTCAGTATTTCCTTTCCTACTTCATTTGTTAAATCAAAACACCAACCACTCACAGCTAGTGGGATGAGAATATGAAAATAAACCATGTCCTGCCCACTGAATTTCAGCAGTATTTGATGAACAACAAAGAAGATGATCTCATGGACTGTTGGGTCGCAGATTCCCAAAGGTCAAATTTCATGTACACTCTGACTGCATGTTTGTGCTTATCCAGAGATCCCTTGTATTTTGGAAATATTACATATCGCAGATTTAAAACTATTCCTTTCAACCCCTTTGTTGTTTAAATACTGAAGTATTATCTTACTCAACTTAATTTACTCATTATTTAGAAGTACAGTGTTTCTGTTGTATCATTTCTAGGTTTTCATTAGCTCACAGTTAAATATTTGTGTGTGATTTTGTATGTGATCACAATTTAGACTAAGTTGATGTCATCTCCTTTTCATTACTGACCGAATGTCTCCTAATTGCTGTCTTTTCAGCACACCTACCCTTTTGTCTAACATTTTTATTGCCAGCTTTTTAAGAACAACTGGTACCCATGAAAATGAAGGTCTGAAAAGCATAAGAGACAGCTAATTCCATTCAGCTTAGTCCTTTACCTTTCACTCAAACCAATGATATTTACTTTGATCTTTTGCTCATGAGAATGTTCTACTTATGTAGAAGAGCTATGTTTGTGTGACTTAAAGATGTGTTTCATAAATAAACTTAGATAAGGACCAATATGTTCAAGTCTCACAAACCTCTGGTAGAACCAGTTTAGGCTCTTGTCAACACTGTATTCTCAGGACCTGTCTATTAACAGGACTATGTTTCAAAACAAGGGTGTGTTGCAGCTGCAGTCTGACACTGACCCCTAGTGTTCAGTCATCTCGCTATAATATTCTCTGCTCACGATTAAAGGTGCATTTCACCAGATCTGCAACAAATGGCAATTTCACTCAAATATCTCCACATAGGTTTACACTCTTGTCCACATTTGTTGGCTTGTAACAAGATATATAATTTTTTTTTCATATATTCACCACTATTGGTGGTATTTCATGAGTGCCTTGCAAGAATTAATTAAAGAATTAATGTTTTTCATTCTCATTTTTCTAACATTTTCAAGAAAGATTCCATCCACCAAAGCATTTTCCAAACTAACAACTAATGCTGGTCAGGGTAGTGTGTTTAGAAGCTCTCCCAGCATACTTTGGGCTGAGGGGCCAACATCCTGGACAGGTCAGCAGTATATTAAAGGGCTAACAGAGTGTGAGACACGAGATACATTTGTGAATCCAAAGTATGAGAAATAGAGGTTTTTATAACTATTGCCAAAGTTGACCACATTTCCACAGTATTTGTACTGTAAAAGTTTAGTTTCTAGAGCAAACACGTCACAGTTTTGTTTGTGTTACATTGTTTGTATATAATGTGAATTACTGCAAATGCAGCTCAGAAAGCATTTTGATTTGATTTTCCGGAGAGTCTCTTGTCTCCTGCTGCCTGCACTTCTTCTGCATTTAGCTTCTCGGGCCAAATCATTATGATTTTAGCACAGCTTTGCAACAAATGACATTGGCACTCTTACATGTAAGCAAGGATAAAATATTCTCTAAGTGGTTTCATGCTCACCCATTAAAAGGGGACTCATTAACAGTGCCATGTCTGTCAGAGCAGTAACAACATGCAGCTCTGCTGAGGCCTACGTCAGTGGAACATAAAATGTAGTTCACACCTAACTGTTTCCTTGCTTTTGTTTTGTTGGTAACTGATTCCTGAAAATTTTTTAATTGCTTAACCACTAATGATTGACTTAATAAAAACAACCTGGTTTGCAGCTTCTGTGTGCTTTTGTTGACTGTTAGCAGAAAAAGTGGAAGCACAAAGACGTTTGTAGATTACAAAGTGTGTTTACAGTGGACTTGATCTAGATAGTCTGATTATTGTCAATCATGGCAAAGTTTAACAAGCTGAATGTCACATAGAAACGTTGGTACAATTATGCAGAGTTTTTGCTATCACAATGGATTTTTATTCTTTGTCACTGTGAAATATTTTGATAAATCATAGATCTTTATTACCACAAGGAGCACATTATATACATATCTCAAAGTGATGCCAGTAAGAAACAGGTGCCCAGTCTTAAAGGTCACTGGTTACAATTGAATGCAACATAATTCTGATACTGAATATTGAATATATGTTTTCATATTCAGTGGACAATGGAATTATAATCAGCCATAGGACACAACAATTAGAAAAACATCATATTATATTTATTCTATAGAGAGTAAGCCAAACCACCAAATTACTTAAAAAGGGGAAAAGGAAACAATAAAAAAATCTGATTTAAGATGCAAAATATAAAATTTGAATAATTTTAATAATACAAACTAAAATAAAATTAAAATAATAAAATGATTCTTAATTTTCAAAATTTCTTCATTTAATTGTATTTTTTAAAATTATAATTTTTTTTATTCATAGCTCTTTTTATCATATCATTTAACATGTTGCCTGGTGGATTGTTAGTGAAAATAGGCAGGACAATGCCAAGTGTTACTTTTGCCCCCACAATAATGTAATAATATTATCAATACATTTTAAATCTTTATATCTACAGAGAGGATGTATGTATTCTTTGACCTACACTACATAATAGCACTATTTTTATGTTTACCTGTTCTGCTGTATTTCTCTTTAAGTACATTGAGAGCAACAATGCTGATTCTAATCAGTCATTCAGCTGAATCAAGTACTAGCCAATCACAGCAGTGGAGGGCGGCACTTGCCGCAAAACTACTTGAAACCAAACGGATGGAACGCGTACCAAACTGTCGGAAACCGTCTGTTCTGAAGATAGCGCGAAGTGTAAATACGACCGGAAATGGAGCGTTTCTGTACTCAAACAAAAACTTAAATTTAATAACACCTACAATTGTCCATTAAAACACGTATGTAGCTTATTATATACCGAGTAAACTACAACAAAATAATGATCTGCGAATAAACTCATATTAGAAATATCAATGTGTTTCAACAACAGTTTTATTTTGGAATTTAAAATCGGAAGCTGTGTGTAATATTCAGTTATGGCTTGATGCTGGTCAACAACAGCTGCTTTGCCAGAAACCAGAAGGCTGTACGAAGTTGGCGTTGTGATATGTACGTCAACTAACCTGTGGTAGGTTTGAAAGTGCATGTGTGCTGTCCGCTGCTCGTCTATGGTGTTGCTATAAGCTCTGCGGCAGTCTCTTAAAAGGTGAGTTGAAGCCGTTATAGTTAACGTTAGCGGTTAACTACTTGTGGCGCATGAAAGTATAGTTTTGGTCGAGCGCTGTACTGTATGAGTGGGCTTCTCTACTATGCTAGCTAGTCGAATAGCTTCCCTTCGATAGCTAGCTAACGTGAAGGTGCCTTGTCCCACAAAAGTAACTTTTCACTTTATGTATATTCACTGTCTTCCCACTCAGCACGTGTAACTTACATCTGTTCAGCAATAGCCATTTGCAAGTGTGCTGCATAACATTATAATATCCTTCCAACGAGCCAATCTCAATGTACAGTAAAGTTAACAAGCTAAGCTATCTCTCAAAGTTGTTGGGAGAGCAAGCGTCCATGCTGGAGATAAAACGTTCCGCTTTCAGCTTAGACAGAGGACTTTGTAGCGTAATAAGTGGACTAAGGTTACTACTGTTCTTCCTTTAATGAGTTTTCTCGGCTAAATGGAATACTTTCTCAGAAAACGTCATGTTTTTTTTAAACATTTGTTTGGCCAAATAGTGACACCTGTCACCAAGCATTCCTTAAGTAGTCTCAGCTTTAATCTAGACTTACTTCTACTTTCAAGTCTTAAAGTTGACATATTTGCTAGTACTAAGGTGGACCCCCCCCCCATAAATTGTGTATTATTTATTGTATTCTGTTGTTATTGGATATCACTTCTCTGGAACTGTCCTTAGCTCGGATTAATGATGCTCAACGCAACTGAAGCCTAAGTCTGGGGTAAGAGGTAGTCACGAGTCCAGCTTTTTAATACATCATACTTTGTACTCTTACTTGAGTAGATGTTTTTTGGAGAAAAATCATTATTTTTAGTCCCTTTTGTATAAATAGATCTCACTACTTTAATTTATTTAATATTTTATGCAATCATGATTTGTTAAGAAGCAGGTGGTCAGCTGGTCCGAGGTCTGCTGGCAGTCTGTTATCCTACCCCAGCCACCCCTCCACATGACTCTGTTCGAAACAGCAATGGCTGAAGTTACAGATCGGGGAATTTATTTCAAACATTTGTTAAATCCTCAAGATTCATTGAGGTTTCCCTCATGTTCAGTGATGTCAACATATAGAGAAATTCTCAGTGAAAACAACTGGAGACTTTGAGGTGAAGTGGTTTGAGTTTATGGTCCTGAATTATCACAGGGTAGTGATAGTGTCAGTCTTCAGAATGTTTTGTAGATAGTTTCATGTGTTTGTGCACAAAAACTAAAGACAGAATAAACTATGGGATTTGAAGCATAAGACAGTAAGTAGAGCGAGTGTGGTACTGTCCTGCAGTTCGTATCTTCTCAATATCTTCTCCTGCCATTATCCTGCTTCCACAGGAGCACCATGGCAATGTGGATCCAGGCCCAGCAGCTGCAGGGTGAGGCATTGCACCAGATGCAGGCGCTGTACGGTCAGCACTTTCCCATTGAGGTGCGACACTACCTGGCCCAGTGGATTGAGAGCCAGCTCTGGTATGCAATAGATATTTAACACAATTCAGAAAGTTGACTACAGATGAAACAGTACGAAAATTTCACGTCATGACTACAGTGACCAAAATGATCATGGTTATCAAAAATACTGACACACACACTGAAACCATTTCACCAAGTTTTATTATGAAACCTACATCCAAAACGAGCAGCACCTTTTCTTTGCATTAACGTAATGACAGCCAATGTAAACATGTAAAAAACATATTGTGCAATAAAAATTAAATTATAAAATATGACCCAATGCACAATTTACATAACCTATCATTGGCATTAAAGTAAAAGTCGAGTTGCAAGTCTTCTTTAATTTTGTAGAGTGTAAAGTCATTGTTTTTGGGACTCGAGTCCAAGTCATGTGACTCAAGTCCACACCTCTGCAATATAAAAATACATTTAAATATAATGAAAAAAGATTCAAATAAATTATAAGAGTTAAAGTTTCAGTGCAAAGCCTCAAGTTTGATTTAATAAAAGGCAGTGGCAAAAAAGTCCTCAGCCTTGATTTAACAGAACAAAGAAGTTCAGCATAGCTGCTGATTTCTGGGAATTTGTTTGAGATAGATGGAGCATGTTCGGCACGGTGGTGCAGTGGCACAGCAAGAAGTTCGTGGGTTCAAACCCCGGTTGCCCCGGCCTTTCTGTGTGGAGTTTGCATGTTCTCCCCGTATCTGCGTGCTCCGGCTTCCTCCCACCATCCAAAGACATGCAGGCTAGGTTAATTGGTGTCTCTAAATTGTCCTTAGGTGTGAATGTGAGTGTGAGTGGCTGTCTTTGTGTGGCCCTGCGATGGACTGGCAACCTGTCCAGGGTGTACCCCGCCTTTCGCCCTATACCAGCTGGGATAGACTCCAGCCCCCCATCGACCCTGTATGCAGGATAAGCGGTTGATGATGGATGGATGGATAGATGGAGCATAAAAACTAAACGCTGCTTCTCCAGGTTTAGTTTTGACTCTTGGGACAGAAGAGAGGTCTGGATGGTTCATAACATAGCAGAAGATCAGAGATTTATTTTGGCCCTAAACCATACAATGCTTTATAAACCAACAGCCGTGTTTTAAATCAGTTCCCTTGACAGAAGTGACGTAGGGCCCGACCAATATGGGATTTTTAAGATTGATTTTGATACTTGATGATCTTTGAACAATTTTCCCCTTTCTTCTACAGAAATGCATAAAAATACAGACAAGCAGCTTGCAGATAATTTAGAATATATTAAACACTAGTTTAACTGCTCATTAACGTTAGCGCTCTTTCACTGATAAACATGGGATTAGCTAGCTTTGTGGCTAATTTACTATAACTTAGCTATGGGCAGTGTTAGCTGCTATCATGTTAGAAAATATTTAGAAGTGATGATCTATGGAGAAATGATTGGACAGTTTGCTGTACACTGTTTCAGAAATCGTCAGTCACGTCTGTCGACATTATTCAATCTGACCCGCTTCCCTCAATGGTTGGCACCTGCGCTATTTGCACATAGACGCTACTGCACTTAAAATATTCTATGCTACGGAATCGTCACTGTCTTTATACTGTATATTGTAATTTGTATTATGTACTCAATGTTTAACTCAATGTTGTTCTGCATGTTTTACACCTTCTTGGCCAGGTCGCCGTTGCAAATGAGAATCTGTTCTCAATCGGCCTACCTGGTTAAATAAAGGTTAA
>JAPMOB010208458.1:0-18611 GCA_029875015.1 Lepomis gibbosus
TTTGGGGCTGTTTTTCTTCAGCTGGAACCAGGGTCTTAGTCAGGGTGGAGGGAATTATGAACAGTTCCAAATACCAGGCAATTTTGGCACAAAATCTTCAGGCATCTGTTAGAAAGACGAAGTTCACCTTTCAGCATGATGACCCAAAGCACACATCCAAATCCACAAAAGCATGGCTTCACCAGAAGATGATGAATGTTTTGGAATGGCCCAGCCAGAGCCCAGACCTGAATCCAGTTGAACATCTGTGGGGTGATCTGAAGAGGGCTGTGCACAGGCGATGTCCTCGCAATCTGACAGATTTGGAGTGCTTTTGCAAAGAAGAGTGGGCAAATATTGCCATGTCAAGATGCACCATGCTGATAGACCTACCCAAAAAGACTGACTGCTGTAATAAAATCAAAAGGTGCTTCAACAAAGTATTAGTCTAAGGGTGTGCACACTTACGCAACCAGGTTATTTGAGGGTTTTTATTTTTCATTTTCATTTTTTCAAAGTTAAATTCAGGCGGTGCTTTGATAAGGTCAGAAAATTAAGCTATAACCCACTGACTGTAAATGGAAAATTCAGTCAGACAAGTAATTCAGGCAATATTTGTGCAAAGAATTGTTTAATTATAACAATACTTAATTAATACTCTGACATTGTACATATTTACAGTAATTACATTTCAAGTAGATGAATGTCTCATTCATAATCAAGTCAGTAGGAAACATTTAAAAATTACATATTAAATTGTCATCAATGCTCTGGAACTGTTAACCCCACTGATTGTTAAGTTATTAATTATTAACATCAAAATAACTGTGTTTCAGACTAACATGTCTGATCAAGCTAAAGTCACACGTTGTCCAGGTTTGAATGTGACTGAGTAAAGAGATTTTCCATCTCCTGCACCGCCAAATGCTTCATACCTTAAAACAAAAAAAAGATTTATTAAAACAGTCTTATAACTACTCCATGAAATATCTTGAAACTGTTCAAAGTTACCATAAAATTCCAACTTTGATTAGATTAATGTAACATAAATAAGGATCTACATTATTTGTCTTGTTTTTTTTCTAACTTTAACAACATATTTATTCATTCACTTGACACAAGAGACAACTCAGCAGACTGTGTCATTTATATTCTCCAGCTCAGCAACAAAGTAATTCAAATTGATAAAAAAAATGCTGAATACTGTGAAAGGAATTATAATGATTCATATTCCTCTATTGCTGCTACTTAGCAACAGCTATGAAACACCAATTTTTCAAATGTTTTCATTTCCTCCTGTAGATGTAAGTGACTCATTATATGCTTTATAAATTTCATAGCCAATTGAACCTCGCTTTTTTTTCCAAAAATAAATGGACAGCTGTGAAGCAATGTCTTTACTTCCTGTAGATTAAACCGTTTTTGTTACATCAACATAAATGTAATTTGTATGCCATGCAGTGCAGTCCAGTCTAGTGTCCTCACACTCACAGTTTTGTGTATCTGTTCCAGTCGGCTTTGCTAATAGACGGTCTGGTCGCAGCCAGGGCGGAGATCACATGAGCCGGACGCAGCAGCAGCAGCAGGCCCGGCTGGCTGGAGGCTGCGTGCACCCGAATGCAGTCCTCCTACATAAACACACACACACACAGTGTAAGAGTAATCATGCGCACAGTAACTTACATAAGCAATGTACATTATACAACACTAGTATATAAAATAGCCATGAGTAATGTGGAATAGAATAAGTTTTAAATCAATAGAAAATTCAAATGAAATATATCAAGTATTATAGAATGTAACTGAATACTAAATATTGCTGTATTGACAATGCACATACTGCTACACATTTGCACAGATGAAGTCAGAGACAGATGTTTCAGCCTTTTTTCCCTTCTGTTTATGTATCGTAGCATGGCAGTTTGAGTGTGTATGTATATGTAAATCTGTTAATTGCATGTTTTTAACCTACCTCATGCATATTTTGTGTAAGTTGTGTATGTCCTGTAACTGTGACTTTTATTTTATGTTTTTATTTTATTGTAAACGGCTGCTACTGCAACTTACCTTCAGGGATGAAAAAAGCATCTATTTATCTTGCTGTATTGAACAAAGCCATATAGAAAGCGATACAATAAAATGAAAAAACTAAAATTAAATAATCAGAATACCCCAGCATTTAGATATTGTCTTGCCCACTGTTGTCACTTACGTTGGCTCTCCTGTAGTTGTTCTTGATGTTATTAAGGTCTTGTTGTAGGCGCTCCAGTTGACCCGGACTGAGCTCTTCATACCCGCTCCGGAGGGAGGACATGTAGGCAGGTGGGAGTGAGCCACAAGAGTCACGAACTGACGCCCTTGTGAAGTCATGTATCATGGAGTTGGATCCAGAGATGCACTGGGAGTTCTGCAGAGGAGAGAAAATGGAACAGAAACAAAACATTTGGGAGAGAAATACCTGTTTCTAAACCACTGAATTATCATTACAGAAGCCTGAGTTAATGTGTATGCATACTGTGACGGGTATCGGTATCATTGCAGAAGAATGAAGTCCAGACAGAAGTGTAAAAAATTACATGATGTAGTTTTAGTTGGGAGGTATGTGGTGTAGTAATTTCTCAATGGATTAAACAAACAATGTGTGATACCATTCTGCTTGATTAACAATGTATGTATAGTATATTACATAAAAAAATATATATATATAAATATATATATTTATATATATATATATATATTTATATATATATATTTAAGACTAAGTTTAAGACTAGGTTGATATTTCATGAATGTTTTGATGTGTTGGTTAACTATGATTGTGCCTAAATGAAAATAAAATAATAGAAAAGACTTTCGGGGTATTTTGCCAACACTGCTCACCAGTCCTGAAATTGGTGAATTCCCGAACTCTGACTCGTAGGAGCTTCCAAAGTAGAGTCTCCAGACGTTGCTATGATGTTGTTCGTCTTCTGCTTGAAGCTCGCTCGGCTCTGGGAGAACCATGGACTGGTCCAGGACCATGCCTGGGTCTCCCTCACCCACTGAATCATCTGAACCACTGCTGGTGTTTGGGAAGATCATGGAGGACAGGCTCATGTCGCTGTCAGAGGTCAGCTCCTGATTATCACCCAGAAACAGAGGGTTAAAGTTTAAATACACAAGCAAGGGCTGTGAGGTGCCCAAAAGCCATATGAACAAGCAAAGCGTTCACAGAGGTATTGCAGTTTAAGATAGATTAGATTTAAGCTCATTCCGTCTCTGGCAGCCCTGGCTGTTTAACATATTCAGTCATATCCTTGTCACCATGGTTGGGGATAAATTTGAATTATGTTGTAAACTGATAATGGACTAACCATTAGAGCCACTCACATGCTGAAATGCATACAAACCTCCTCATTTAATTAGCCTTGAGGGACAAAAATTGCTGGGCTGCTTCAAAATGAATCATAAATAATTTGAAAATGGACTGGCCAACAGTTCCCTGCCTTCCTGCTTTGTTAGCCTAAGGCAAGCCCATTTCAACACAATGAGGTCCTCAGTACCTGTCTTTTCACTACAATACACTTACATGCGGTGTGCTGGAGCCCAGGCTGTTATGGATAGCCTCCAGCTGGGCGTTGTAGAGCAGGGCCTTCAGGTCTGCCCCGGTGAACTGCTCAGTCGATGCTGCCAGCTGCTCCAGGTCCACATCAGCAGCGAGGACGACGCCAGCGCTAAGAGCCCTCAGGATCTCCACACGAGCTTCCTGGAAATATTGTCAATGGTTGGATTTAATACAAAGAAATCATCGCTGAAATTTTTCTTTCTTTTAAAGATTTCTTTTAAAGAGACATGTCTAAATCACAGTGTAGCGTTAAAGTGTTATAAAATGATGATTGGAAGTGATTGACTGATTTCAGTTAAACAGACCAGATCAGGAGGCGGGCAGTAGAGGGACTTGTCCAGTCGTCCAGGTCTCAGCAGGGCCGGGTCAATAAGATCTGGACGGCTGGTGGCTGCAAGCACATATACTCCTACAAACACAAGCAAGGATTTTATTTATTTAGATTAAATTGGGTAGTTTGTCATTTAGGGAAATACCTGTATGCATATCCACTTTCATGTCTGTCTGATAATATGAATAGGAAATATGAAGCTGGAGCCAGGAGATGGATAGCTTAGCTTAGCCAGCTGTAGGCAGGGGGAAACAGCAAGCCTGACTCTGTCCACAGGCTACCAACACCTCTAAAGCTCACTAATTATGTGGACAGAGTCTGGCTAGCTGTTTCCTGTGTTTATCCTAAGCTAACCGGCAGCTGGCAGTAGTTTCATATTTAGTATTCAGACATGAGAGTTGCATCATTTTTATCATCTAAGAAAAGTGAATAAACGCATTTCTAGAAATTTAAAAACATGACTGCAGCACTGATTAGTTAAATATGTGGATTCTCATACAGAATATATGATATTTAGTATACTGGTATATGACCCACCCTGCAGTCCCTCCACACCGTCCAGCTGGGTGAGGAGCTGGTTGACCACACGGTCGGTTACGCCTGTGCTGTCGTGGCCCCTCCTGGGGGCCAGAGAGTCAAACTCGTCGAAGAACAGGATGCATGGCTTGGCAGCTTGGGCCCTGGAGCAAACACAGGAATGGAAATAATTACATGAATGGTTAGTGGAGCTTACAATTACTATAAATATTTGATGTTACTCATTATAACTAAAGGCCTGCTGGAGTCATAAGGAAGCGAGTGTGTGAAAATGTTCATTCACCTGTGGAAGACATCACGGACTCCCTGCTCACTCGCTCCAATGTACTTGCTCAGAAGTTCGGGTCCCTACAGAGAGGTAATTTTGCTGTGTCACTGATGATACATTTGCTCTGATTTTTTTTAAAAAGACAGTGCTCTTCTTTGACTACCAGAACCAAATCTACCTACCTTGATGCTGATGAAGTTCATACCACTGTCTTTGGCCACAGCCCTGGCCAGCAGGGTCTTCCCTGTACCAGGAGCTCCATAGAGCAATATTCCTGAGCGATGGCGGATAGGGAGACTGGAGAACAGGATGGGATACTGAAACACACCAAAGACCCACAATCAATTACTAAGAATTTTTTAAAAATTTGATTTTATCTGTGTAAAAAAATATCTCACATTAATGTAAACTAAGAAAATATGGATAAGTCTGACAATTTACTGTATGGTGGTTATTTTTTGCAGCAGTTATTTTTAGAGTCATTTTTATATTATAAAGCCAATATAACTTTAATCAAACTTTGTTTGGCCAACAAGGTGCTGTGAAGAAGACTACAATAAACAGTGAACACACACTAACTTTGAGGTACCTCTACTGTAGTGCACTGAAGTGGACTTTATTCTAAAAAGGACAGTGTAAGTGTTATAATGTTTTATGTTGTCTTATGTTGGCGTGTGGCGTACTCTGCCCTGAAGGCCATGGGTCAGGTTTGCAACAAAACAATAGCAACAGAAAGACTGAAGACTACGACGCCTGGCAGCATAAAAAATGACACAACACAAATAGATCAAATCAAAACATGCAATCACAAGACAACAAATACAAGACGTGGAAGTAACTAAAATGTAATCAGAAAAAAGTGAAGTTAAGTTGGAACTTGAAAACCCCTGAATCATTTATCACCTCTTTCTATCAAACATCATTGTGTTTATGAAACACAATGAAATAAAACGGATCCATTACTTGGAATTTAAAGTTAATTTAATTAGTGATGAAATTCCTTGTTAATTTGACTTAAAATAAATACGTTTTGGATTAAAGTAAATTAGAGTTCAGTTTTTTTAATTGTCTACATTCATCACTTAACTGGTATCACTCCTACTTGTGTTGAGACTTTAAATAGCTCATCTTTACAATAATCAATAGCAATTACGGTAAAAAGATAATTGGTGATAAATGCATTGTTATCACATTCACATTTATTATTTAATTGTATTACCTCTGTTCCTCCTGGTGTTTCCATCTGACTGAGGACACACCTGGCTGCTTTGTGATTAGTTACACTGACCTTAGCAGGGAGCAGTATGGTGTCCATTAGCTGCTGTCGCACCTCCCTCAGCCCCCCCACCTTCTCCAGCCCAACTCCACTTGGGGTGTGGAGGTCTGCACCCCAAAGCGAGGGGGGCGTAAATCCCTTGAGAGCCTGCACAAAGTCCCTCCACGACAGACACACACCTAAGAGATGTGTAACGCAAAACAATAGTGTGAAGATGGCATAATAAACTAGCATTAGCTTAACACACCTGGAAGTGCTTAACTTTAAATAAACAACAAGTAACTTTATTACATAGCCAAAGTCTTTTGGTACCCTGGTCACTGTGTCCTCTTTGCACAGTGTTGGCGTGCACGGCCCGTTCCAACAGTAGTCCTAGGTCTTGGGGCGTGTATCCCTCTGTTTCCTTGGCAACAGCTTCCAGGTCTAGAGTCTGTAAGGTCTCCCCAGATAGGCTGTTTTTTCTGAGGATCAGGTGGCGCAGGATTACTGATCTTTGAGCCTATAGGGAATAGCAAACAAGATGGCAGTTGGTTTTTACTTTTTACCTTACCTGTTTGTGTGTGTGTGTGTGTGTGTGTGTGTGTGTGTGTGTGTGTGTGTGTGTGTGTGTGTTGACCTGGTCTGGTGGCTGGATGTGCACAAAGCCCTGGATGAAGTGGGACCCCTGCACCTCAGTCAGGGAAGAGTGGAGGGAGTGCTCACTCTGGCTGGTGATGATCAGACACACTAGACTGGAGTGAACCACCACCTCATCCACCACATCCTTTAGACCTGCAGCCACAGACAGATAAGAGGAATCAGCTTCAAGGCCTGGAATAATTTTTAAGCCTATCTGAAGCATGACATCAGAAATACAAAATAATAAGAAGAACAAAATAAGAAGGAATGTTTTACTCTGGGCAATGTGCTGCTGCAGCAGAGCCTCTGGGCCATGCTCATGTTCTGGTGAGTTTGGTGCCCCAGTAATATGGTCCAGGTCATCAAGGAGAACAACAGAAGGCTGCCTCCACTCTGCCTGTTCAAAAATATCCTGCAGCATCTGTCTCACTCTTTCTGTCCTTTTCCCTGAAGAGAAAAATCACAATTCCTTTAATGATAAATCCATTCAGCTAGTTTTCTTTGACACAAAGTATGTTCATGGAGTTAATCTGTTAACCTTGTAGTTTATTGCAGTCCACCACCTCCACATGTGCATCCAGATCTTCTCTAGCTTTTCTACAGAGGGCTCGAGACAGAGTACTCTTTCCACTTCCCTGTGAGGATACATAGCAACAAAATAAATGTTACATATTATACAAAACAATATTGTTAGGAATAAGAATGCATTAGAGTATACTGTTACATTGCTGTCTGTCCAACGATAAAATCAGCACTCTACATCACTTCTTTAAAATCATTATAGATATTTTAATTTAATCTCTGTAACATTTAGAAATATTTGTGTTGTGATAATATAAAAAGATACCTTAGCACCAGTGATGAGTAGAGCGCCTCCTCTGAGTCCCCGCCCAGTCGTACCAAATTCTCGCGAGAGGGGACTACCCAGAAGGCTGTGGGAGATGAACTCAAATCCAGTCCTACTGAGCTCTTCTATCCCACTGGAGAAAGACAAAGGAGTGAGACATATAGAGAGAAATGTATGCTGAAAAAGATATACAAGGTAACAAATAACAACAAACGTACCCAAGAATACTGAGGGAGGGAAGCTCTGGGTTGGGCGCTTTAGTGACAGACTTCACAGCTGTCACGGTCACTGGATTTCTGTCTACCTATAGGAGACAGGCAACTGTGAGCTTTTTGAAAACATGGCAGCACCACAGAGGGTTTGACAGATTGTTTAATATATCATCTGAATGATATTATCATGATATTATCTACAGGATCAAAACTGCATGCAGCAATCCATCAAACATATACAATATTAACATGTGTACCTGTATGTCTCCCTTCTGGACAACAGCAGACGCTAGTAAAAACAGCTGGTCTGGAGGGTCACTCTCCGGTTCTGGTTTCAGCACAGTTAAAGCAAACTCTAACTTTGCTTTAAAAATGAAATAATAAAAATAAGAATGTTTTATTGCAGCTCTAGGTACTGTATTTAAGTAATGCATTTTAATGTTTGCATAATTAGTAATAATTTTAGTCTCTTTGGTATTCAGTATATTGGTAATTTTATCAGACTGCCATCTGTAGATTCATAAAAGAACTTATAAAAGAAGAGTACAAATGAATCACCATCAGTTCCATGTAGGAGGATGTTGCCAGACCGCGCAGTCAGACAGGCTAAAGGTTCATGACTCTGAGTGTGCAGCCAACCAAGGAAAGCTGTCTGGATATCCTCATCATCCTCCTCAGGCTGAAGAAATCACATGGACACAAAGGAAAGGGGTAGATCAAATCTTACGCACCACTGACAAATTAGCGATTTGAGGACTAACAGTTGAATAAATGAAATGAAAAAGAATCTCTTTACACCTCACTGTAACCACCACTCACCAGTGGTTTCAGGGGCTGCAGGCGAATAGAGGACGCTACTTTGATAGGTGATTTGACTGGCTTAATTCTAACTGTTGAATGTGGGATGATATTCAACCTCATGGTCAGGGGCTGTGGGATCTGAAAATCACATTTTTTTCCAAGAGATATTTTACAGCATATAAAGAAGCAGAGGACCCTTATTAATCTAAGGTTAAAGTAGATAAATGGATCAAGACTGCATACTCACCCATACTCTTCCACTATGGATCTCTCCCTTGCTGTGAGTTATCTCCTTGCCTCTTAGCTGCTCAGTACTATGGCACACCACCCTGACCACCATGGCTTCCTCTTCTTTCATCTCCTCTCCGTCATCCACAGTAACAGCAACTTTACTAACTCCTGTGGCCTTCTTCTTCTCCATGGCCTGCTTGGCTTTGTCCCTCGCTTCTTTAGGGGAGAGAATTTTGGAGAGCAGGCCATAAGTCACTGGAGACTGACCTCCAGGTAGCCCAGCATTCATCCTATGGCTCCAAGGAAATAAATGAATGACGGCAGTTGCAACGTGGCTTATAGTGGAAAGAGAGTCTGGAGGTGCACCACACACTCTGTAAATAGAGTCAGTAAGGAGGGCAGGTACTTCGGGTACAGGTGGCAGCTCTTTAACTGGGTCATAAGTACCCATTATCATATAGCGTAGCAGGCTCTTCAGGTCGGCTATGCCACCCCACTGGTGGCTTTGAGGGAAAGGGGAGGGACTTTCTAATGAGTGTCCTGATTGGGAGGATAGATCCATACTTTGCTGTCTGTGGAAATGCTGCTTCTCGCCGGTACTCACAGGAGAATCACTCAGGTCGCCAATTCCAGCGCGGCTCTTAGCGGAGACAACTAGTTCTGTGAATTGCTCCAAGCGACCATAGGGAACAGATGGTAAAAGCGATGCTGCACGGAGTTAAAAAAGATCATACTATGTTCACTCAATACAGAAAATTTAATCATAAGCAATTAAATTAAGGCATAAGTTAGTAGGCTTAAATAGCGGAAACCACAGACCCACAATGTGTTTTAGAATTATTAGGCTTACATATTGGAACATTACATTACATTTTGGTCTTCAATTCTTTCAGAGCACTGACACAAACTCTACAGGCATTTCTCAGTTTGGAAGAAGACAAGGCAAATTTAAGACTATTTGGTACCGACAAAAGACAATAATTATTGTATTAACTGACCTATTTTGATGTAGATGACTGTGTGGCTGTCCACCCACACAGGAAACACAGCATCTTGGAAAACCACTCTGATCTGATCCAACAGCTGCTGCTCCAGTGCAGCACTGTGGAGCTCCTGGGCGTGTCAGTCACAGAAAACAGATGAAAAAATATTGTTTCATGTGGTTTGGGGCCACAAATCTGTTCTTGGTGTATTCCATTGTAGTGGCAGGTTATTAAATTTATATACTTTAATAATGCTTGCTGTACCTGCCGCAGTGTTTATAGCTCATTTAGAATTGATAGTTGTACCCAAAGGAGTGTCGAGTGGCCCTCTATTGGAAACGTATTTATTAGTTGGATATAAGGGCTCTGTGTATAGTCCAGCCTTTTAACTGATGTACTTTTCACTTTTCTGGAGTACATTCTTATGCAAGTAATTTTACTAGTAGTCTTTCCACACCTGGCTACAAATTACTGTAAGTCACTAGGCTCACCCACCAAGATTTCCCAGTCATCAGATGACAGAGGCTCCACAAACACTTGATGCACAGATGAGAACTGGTGACATGGTCTCAGAAAGCCCTGAGGGAAACCACACAACCATTCAGTCAATACAAACACCTAGTCTGTAATCACTGTCAAAAAACTGTCAAGATGTATCACACAGAGATTATGAACTGTTGAGGTGGGAGACAAAGAGCACAGAACAAATTACCTGCTCTCCATCTTTCAGGCCCAGCTTTTCTCCCAGTTGTCGACACAGCTCCACTTTCTGGCTGTCCAGGCTGGAAGAGGTTCTGCTTAGAGTCCAGCTGAGGAACACTGGAACTCCATTGCCCCAGGACAACTCCAAAGCCTGGGTCTAAACACGCAAAGGACAGTTTTTGCTGTATGTTTTGATTGCCATGGCACTTTATCTATTAAACTTTTGTTAATTAATCGTCCACCTTTTTCTGCCAGCAAACAGGTTCTCCTCATTTTGCACAGCTCAGGCAATCAATGACAGAACTAACAATTTTGATTCCTTCCAACCACAATCTACACCAGCTTATTCGTGCAGGGTCGTGGGGGGCTGCGGCCAATCCCAGTTGATAGTGGGAAAGAGGCAGGGTACACCCTGGACGGTTCTCCAGAACAACCACTCACACATTTACACCTAAGAGCAATTTAGAGTCATAAATTTTCCTTTCAACTTGTATGTCTTTGGATGATCGGAGGAAGTCGGAGCACCCGGAGAGAACCCACAGAGACATGAGAAGAATATGCTACTGGTTCGAAACCACCTTCTTGCTGTGAGGCAACAGTCCTAACCAGGGCTGAGCCAATAATTCTCAAATAGAAAAGGAGAAAAGTTTGTACATTTTTCATAGGGACTATCTTGCACTCCTTCAAATTATACCACACAGCTGTCATCTGAAAAGATATTGGTCTTTATGGATTTATAAAGATGCTAATAGACCACAGTAATGCAGGATGCAAGACGATGCAGTACCCAGTCTCCTGTTCCATCTCAAACATAAAGTGTTGTCACCACCAAGTGAGATTGCAAGGGAAGTACAGAAATTGTCAAGTCAAATTGGAATAATAGTTGAAAATACTGTCATCTTTCATAAGAATGTTTCATATCTGCTTACCAATATGTGTTAACAGAAACTATTGCCTAAATTGTTATGAAACCAAATAAGAAGCTACATGCATTAAATCTCCCACATTCTTCTGTTGACAACACGCAACTCTTTTCTGCCCCCTTATGTTGACAGATGCCTCAGTTAAGTGTCAGTTAAGTGTGTCCAATTTTCTGGTAGATCACTCAGAAGATGTCTTCTGCAGGCCTTTCACTTTATGTTAAGAGGCACGTAGACACAATGAGCTTATTGCCTTGCTTTGACTAAAATTAACTGACAGCAATATTAAGTCAATTGGTTTTTTAAAGGAAACGAACAGCAGATGTTAACATTTTTGCAAAAAGGCTTCTGCCTGAACTGTGTTAACCACACTAAACTTCCACTAGCTAGCTGGCACTGACAGTTAGCTGAGCTAACTAACTTACCTCGTTCAGGGAAAGATGCGACACCAACTTGGAGGGGAGATGAAGAAAGCAATTTTTCGTGTTGCTAAAAACAACAGTTACGGGTTGGATGCCTTGATTACTGAACATAATTTTCACATAGTCTGTTCTCTTCTGTAAATGCAAGATAGGCTGCTCTGCTAACGTGATATGTGTAACAAACTCTTACTCCATCGATGTGCTCTGAGCGTGCACAGCTAGACCAAAGCAGGTGATTACCGAGCCCAGCATTTTTCAAAACAAGATATTACACATGGACACGCCATTAAAGCATACGTATTCAAGTGAGAATGAGCTCTTATTTTGAAGTGCGTCAACCACAAAAATGCTTTCCGGAAAAATGGCGGCACCTGTTAGAAACAGTTCAGGCTGCTGGGGCGTCCCAGAGGTTTATAAACACCACGAACAGCGGAAAGTATGCATTTCTCGACCAAAATATAGAGACGGAAGGAAAGCAAAAGCTGTTAAGGTAAGACTATGCTAAGTAAGAAACACACAAAGGATCTTAAACTGTGTCTCTATGCGACTCCTATCTAGAAGGTAAACGTCCGTAACGTTGCCTGGACAATAAAAATAACCTTGTGTTGCAAAGACATTGTAGAGCAAGTCTTATCACATTTGTCTTGTCCTTAATCAGGTGTACACCATCAATTTAGAGTCTCGTTACCTGATGGTCCAAGGGGTCCCAGCCATTGGAGTTATGACAGAGCTGATCCAGCTGTGTGCCCTGTACGGAGCTGTGGAGGAGTACAGGCCACTGGACGAGTACCCTGCCGAAGAGTTCACGGAGGTCTACCTTGTCAAGTTCCAGAAACTCACCAGTGCCAGGTTCAGAATTTAACATACCTAGTTCCAATATATATATTGCTGTGGCAAAGTTGAAAATACATGCTAAATAATTTTGTTTACATCTTTTCTCTTCTGTCCAGAGCAGCCAAACGACACATGGATGAGAAAAGTTTCTATGGTGGTGTGCTGCATGTGTGCTACGTCCCAGAATATGAGACAGTAGAAGACACCAGGCTAAAGCTGCAGGACAGGAGGAGATATGTAATAAAGGCTGTTCAGAATAAAGGTACACTTTAACATATAATATAGATATACTCCTAAAGAAAACACTAATAAATTTATATGTGATATAGGTAGGTGCATAGATACTTTGGACATGGGGCTGTGCAAAAAACCTAATAATTATCACAATATAATTTTTTCTCAATAACAATATAACAAGTGTGTTTTTTTATTGTAAAATCATTTTTGGCCATATCACCCAGCCCTACTTATATATACTTTATTGTATGTAGTTCTTATACTATCAGTGCACTTTTAGTTGACCTGCACTCATATTTTCTGTAGATTTTTTAATGTTTTGTGTGATCTTTTGTCAGTTGTACATAGTTGGATGACAAAGTAACCTGACCTCGAACTATGTTATTTTTCTGTAATAATGTTATTACAAAGCAAAAGAAAAGGAACAGAAGGAGGCAGTAAACAAGGAGCACACGTCATCAGACACAACGGCCTCCACATCAGAGACGAACATCACCAGACATGATGAAACCGCTGACAATGACAAGACACAGGAGACATCAAACATCAGCCATTATTCAGGCTTTCCTCTACTGCCATTACCACCCCAGGAACATCATTACTATGGACATAAATATAAACATGTGACCAAACCAACAGAGGACAAAATGGGAACGTTACATAATGCCATCATTGACGCAAAACAGGAGCCAGTGCAGAGTTCAAGCTCCAGCAAAACCTCTTTGGACAGCGACCGAGGCACAGAACACAGACTGATCTCAAATCAGTCTTCTGCAGTAAGATTTGTCCCGCGGACAACACACTTGGAGAACAGGAAACGTAAGATGGGAGAGGTTGTGGAGCACTCACCGGCTGTTGCAACTACAGACAGTGAGCCACTTATTGGGCCAAAGCTACCAGAACCACCTAAACTGGACATGGAGGATAAGTCACTGAACACAACTGTAAGCCTGATCAGGAACACAATGAAACAGGTAGCTGATAATTTGATGTGGAATAAAGAATTTAACAAGTTCTTCACTATGGTCTAAATGCCTTTTTTCATGTCAGTAAAAACAATTGTGTATTTTTTTCTCAGGTGGGATTAGTTCCTGACCTCAAACCGGTGGAGAAGAAGGTGAAACCACGTCGTCGTATTTGATTAAGCGAGTTGCCTTGACGCTGGACTTTATGCATAGATTACAACTACTTCTTTGGAAAATGACCATTCCAAAGTTTCTCTGTTCAAGTTTGTTTTTTGTGTTTGCATCACAATACATATTCTTACCATTTTTATTAAAGACTATGCAACTGAAAATGGGCATGAATGTGATATCTTCATAGTTCCAGTTGCTCCTGAAATACACGCTGCTCAAATGACTCGATACTCTGAAAATAGAGGAAAATACAATGTCAGGTTAACCATTTCTGGCTTACAAATTTAAGTTATGATAGTTTTTAAACGGCCTTTCATTTGTGATTACCGTGGTGTCAGAGAGGCATGTTCCAAAAGCCTCAAGTAATAGATTCTCCTCTCTCACTGCCTTTTCAAAGTCATCGAAAGATAATCTGCCATCGTGGTCATGGTCCTTAAAAAATATACAAAAGTAGCCAGTAGTGTTGATACATTAGTGAGATATATGTATACACATTTAAACCAGTAGGTCAGCAGCATCCATCCCCTCACCATCTTCTTGAGTGTGATCTCCACCAGGTCTTTGATTCCTTCATCAGGGTCCTCCTCTGTGGGCTGTCTGATGAGGCTGTTCTTCAGCATGTGAAACATCTCCTCTCTGGAGATGTAGTTGTCACCGTTCAAGTCATACACATGAAAGCAGTCTGAGCCATGCAAAGAGGGAAGTATTATTACCTGCATTATAGGTTGTAAAAGTGAATTTTTATTTGTGTGGGTGTAAGGTTGAGAGCTTACATTTTATTTTTTCATCCAAGGTCCCTCGAAGAATAACAGACAGTCCCTCAATCCATTCTCTCATGCTGACAAAGCCATCATTGTCTTTGTCAAATGTCCTGAAGACTGGAGGACATATAATAAGTAACATGTTAATCACTCTGCATCCAAACTGCTGTTGGTTATTGGTAAATCTTAAATGTTTTGTCCTTCCAAATATGATACATTCGTCATCCTGTACACTTGTCTGCAGCATCAGAGTGCCATTAGCAATTTTTTTTTATATAGGTCGAGCAATAGACAGAATACCTCCGTCCATGATCATGTCGTCAGTCATCCCAAAGATGTTGTGCAGTATGCTCCTGAACTTCCCTCTGTCCAGGCCGTTAGCTGCTCTTCCAGGGATGGACGGCTCCCCAACAAGCAGGTTAAACTCTCGGATGAGGCACTCAACCTCTGTTTTATTGACTGGGGTCGTTGGAATAGTAGTTATATTAGCTGTATGATATTTATATTTTGTTTATACTTGCATGCTTAATTAAAAACAACTAAACGTAGGCATAGCGGCAGGTGCGCCTGTTGGTACAACAGACTAGCTTAGCATAGCATACCGTGCTTACATAAGTTTTAACTGAATACTCACAGTGCTCCACTTGTTTTGAGATAGTTTCAGCGAGAGTTTGTATCAATTTTCTGTTCATAGCGGACATTTAGGTGGTTTTAATAGGTGGGAAGCCGCACAGGCACTACGTCCTCCGACAGGGGCGGTGTTGACATACAGTCGCCATGGACACCGCGTGGGGGTAGGCTATAACTTGCACAAATGGAAATGGACAGCACCAAACAGCTGGCTTAATGCACACAGGGCTGAAAGTATATAAATTTAGTTTTCTAATTCACCAATATAAAATGTTTTTAGATCTTGTAGAAAGTGAATGGTAACAAAGCCTGTTTATTTCCCTTCTTACAATAAAGGTCTATTTAATCTCAAACCAACCAACTGAATTTATTCCCAATAGATTTTTTATTCTACAGGTGTGATTTCCTTTCTTTCTATGGTTAGTCTCAAATCTCCAATCTCACCCAATCAACAAAGTTTATTTTATTCACCCTATTTAAAATGTGAAGTGTAGGTCAACAATGTGAGTTTGGTGCCCAGAGACTGTCAGAGCCACTAATTCGCGGGAATGGTAATAAAATTCACAATTTTATATCAATGTTAACAGAGCCACATAGGTCGGACTTTTAACCTTTGCGTGGTCAATCAGATCAAGTGAGAAGATGCAATACATTTTGGGGGGAAATATTTTATATGTACATTTAATTGTATGTAATATATATATATAATTTGATGATCAAAACCACAATTTACAATAATTCATTTACAAACAAAGGTATTAAGCAGTTTTTTTATACAGTACGGGCACATTAGCCTTTTATCCTAATCCCATCACAGCAGTACTCAAATCTCATGAAGTCATGCCAACTGAACCTCTTCTTAACACGCTCTTCATGCTTACACCCATGTAACCTGTGTGTGCAGCCATATGTTTTGTCATCAAATTATTTCGACTGAACTTCCTCCCGCACACTGCACAGCTGTAGGGTTTCTCTCCTGTATGGATTCTCATATGTAGCCTACATTCAAGTTGCCCACATGGCGGAACTGTTTTCCACAAATCCTGCAATGATAGGGCTTCTCCGTGTGAATCCTCATGTGCACGGTCACACTGTTGCCATATCAAAACTCTTTACCACACACTTCACAGACGAAGAGTTTCTCACCGGTGTGGATTTGAGTGTGTGTGGTTAGTTGTGCGCTGTGGCTGAATTCTTTCCCACAGAAATCACAGCAGTAGGATTTGCCTCTTGTCTGCTCGCTACATCTTCTTAACAAACAAAGACAAAAATGCATACTATTACCTGCAACCTGCCTAGTGCTTGCTGTGGACATTTTTCAATGTTCCTGGATACTCCAGTAGGATGAAGGCCGTCCACTCTCAGCAGGTGGGTGCGCTCCCTACTGTAACGAGACAGCCAGCCTACTGTAGGCTACAGCTGATCACTACCAACTCTAACGTGCTAGCTAGGCTTTCTGTCGTGATCTCTGACTGTCTCGTGCTGACGTTATTTTTGCCAATATGGATCGCAGAGTGATTGATGAGACCGGTAGGCTACACCAGTGGAGTTACCCTGACTGAAAGACTGATTTAGGGGGTAACAAAATATTAAAAAAAAAAAACTAACCTTCAATGTGTAAATGCACTTCTTGTTTAAGTCCATGTTGGTCCCTGTCTTTTTTGTTCTCTGTTGAAGTCCTCGTCACCGCTGCAAAGAGCTCCTCTGCAGCCGCACTCAGCCGCTCACTGATGAACAGCCTCAGCAGCTGCATCTGAGACATCTTAAACAACTGTAAACAACTGTTCATGTGTCAAGTTACAATGAAATAAGCTGACTGCATCCGGCTGCAACCTTGAAAATAAATGTACTAATGAACGAGTAGGCTACATTGGTTTACACTTCTGTTAAATTCACAGGAAATCTGATCTAACTGATTATTGATCGTATAATTTTACAGGCTATACGAAGGCTATAGGCCTATAACCGCATTTCGGGCTGAGCGAAGTAGCTGACTACCACCGGGGTGACTACCTAGACCTAAATTGATTCTACAGGGATCCAAAAGGGTCCAAATTAATTGTCAGTTAAGTTGCAGTAGCCTATAATCAATAAGGCCTAATATGGGGCCTTATTGATTAGTAGGCTAATAAACACTTCAAAAACCTTTAGGAGTATCTCCTAAAGGTTTTTGAAGACTGGGAATTAGGCTACACTGCAAAAACTAAAATCTTAGTCAGATTAATTATCTTAATTGAAGGCTAAATATACTTGTTTTTTGTCTGACAAGATATTTCTTCTTACCAGGCGGCTTTTGTGTTAGAAAATTTCAGTTGTTTCAAGTTTTTGGGCCTTAACTAGCAAGTGAAATATTCTTGTTCTGTTGGCAGATAATTTTGCTTATTTTAAGTAATATTTCCCCAATTTTAATGTTTTTTTTTTTCTTGTTTTGGAGAGCTCACTTTTTGCAGTGTATTGAAGCAGAGTTTAACACTGGTAGCCTACAGGACCTCCGTTGTCTGGTGTCAACTCACCAAAAAAGATGATGTGTTGTGATGTGACTTCACATTTAAAGGGATTAATGAATTAAACTGGTTAAGACACAGCACAACTATCTTATCGAGACTTTATTTTGGAAGTTAACTGGCTCCGCTTCCGGTTTCAAACCGACCCGATGTAGGAATGTTAAGATCGCCATCTGCTGGACAGGAGTTCTAACTCTGTAGATAAATGCTTGAGAAGTAAAAAGAGTATAGAAGTCTGGCCACACGGTCCATCAAAAGGGCGAAAAATAACACATGCAACCACAGGCCTAATCTATCCCATCCAATTACAGAAATGACACCTCAAAATCTTAATAACTGTCTGAGTAATTAAAATACATGTTCTTTAAGGGTGAAAGTGATTAGGCCGATTTTAAGAAGTCTGGGAAACAACCTATGTGGTTATGTGGACTTATCCAGTCATGTGGAAATATGTGGTTATTTATTTCTTAAAATTATTTCTCCATATTTGTCTGCTTGATGTAGTATTTTTATTTAATAAGTTAAGAATACTGGACGATTCATCAGCTCAGGTTTGAAATTTAATTAAGAAACTACCATGGATTACAAATGCACTTTTGTCAGATAAAACACAGATCGAACCAAAACATACAAGTAAAACATTTTAAATGCAGACAGATTTGGTTTCAAAACTAAATATTTCTAATCTATGCCATTATTTTACAATATTGCACCTCTACTGCCTGTGTGTGTGTGTGTGTGTGTGTGTGTGTGTGTGTGTGTGTGTGTGTGTGTGTGT
>JAPMOB010208459.1:0-15118 GCA_029875015.1 Lepomis gibbosus
CCCCCACACACACAAAAAAACCTCCAAGCAACAGGCCGTTGCAGGAGAAATCACACTGAGCGAAACATCAGACTTTTAGCTTTAACTATACTCCAGTCACCACCTCAAACACAAACACTACACACACAGCTAATTTAACCTTACTCAAACTTATTTCTATGCTTTTTTTCTCCCTTCTTTCCCTCATTTCTTTCTATTCTGATGTTTAGACTTCAATAAAGAGACAGTGAGAATGGGAAATATATTCTAGTTTAATGCCATGTCTAAATTTTATTATCCTGGCTTTGTGTCTTGCTGTTTCACATGTGTAAATACCAATGTGGCACTATCCTGGTACCGACATCCTACAACAGTCTCTGAAACAGTCCAATGTGGGCTTACTCTGTGTAAACCACAATTTGCCTCCCAGACAGCCTGATACTGCACAGACAAACACAGTGTCTCTTCTTGCTTGTTTGAATTGCAAAGTTATTAATTCTTACGGCTTTACAGTCTGTTGAAAGTGGCTACAGCCCAATTTGTAAAAGTCACCGCGGCAGGCCAACAAAAATAAATTAGAACAGAAAAGCACATATCCCAGTCCTCAGCCATAATTGCAAAGATTAATCAAAATAATGAATTATAAGACGGAGGAAGTCCAACACTGTTTAATGCTCCCAAGGTGTGTATATTTGTTAACAGGATATGCAGGGCTTTCTATTTTTTTTAGTGATTATGCACCTTGGGAGCATTATACAAAGAGCATAGTCCACTTTATTATTGTTTCATTAGGACAGCAGATATTCCCAGGTTTCTATTCTACTTTATTGTATGAATTTTGCAAAACACAGATCCCAACAATAACTTATAATACACCACAGAGACAGACTAGGCTATTGCTTTCAAATATTTTAGTCGTGCTACTCGCCAGGATGGCAATGTCACTTGGTTGGTTCACCACTTTGTTGCAATACCTACTAAAATGATGCCTTAAGAAGGATTGTAATAACTTTGGTGATCTCTGGACTTTTCATCATGTCAAAGTCAAGTCAAATCTCTATAAACATACCCGCTAAACATCAGCATACTGGCACCGTGATTGTGAGCATGTTTGTATAATGACACTGGCATAAATCTCGAAGCACCGCTGTGCCTGCTAGCATGGCTGTAGACTCTCAGTCTCAGTCTTACTTTTAGAAATATGCACAGAAGCTCTCAAATATTAAATGTCAGATCACAAGCAGCCAGAAAATAACGTTGACTTTATAAAATTCAGTCTAAAACTGGCAAATTGTTTTTACTTAAATTGAATAATTAAAGAAAATACATATCTGACATTCAATGCCAGTTTTCAATACTTGACAGTTTTGTTAATATGTACACTGGACACCATTACTCAGGACCAAGACATTGTTATGGTGCAATACCCAGTCCTAGTCTGGACCAAGAGTCAGAGGGATGAAGTGAGTCTTCTGGTCCTTAGCTGTTGATCTGTTCAAGGAAAAATTCTCCTCTGCATAGTTTGATGTTTAGATTTTTTTCTCTGGGGAGTTACATTTTTCTTATATTTATAAACCCAATCTGAGGGCTATTAGTAAGGCAAATCTAACGAAATGTGACTTGGTCTCAACCTGCATTCCACTGCAGGGTCTCATAAATTTTGGCAGTGTAACATATTCAATAACTTCACAGAGATTTTTACAGAATAATTTGGGTACTGGTTCTCACTGGTTTCCCTTAACTCCTTGTTTGGTCCTGACCCAGACTTGGAGAAGTGCTGAATTAGGTTGTTCTCACTGAGTTTTAACGTGTAACACAGTCAGTCTATCAGCTCACAGTCACACACCCACACACACAAAACAGTGCAATGTTAAACTAAAGAATAAATTTAATTTCCCATGTCATCTATTTCACTTAGGAAGCTGGAAGCTTGCGGTAATGCATTGTTTCAATGAATGAAGGAAATGACACAACACAAAAAAATTTCTTCAGTCTCAGAAGCATTTGTTAAAAAACAAAAACAAACAAAAACTTGAAAATATGCAGGGTAAAGTAAAGTGCATCTTAAGGACACTTGGTGCACATACTAGTCTTACAAGCTGTCCGGTACTATGCAGAAGTTTCAGACAGGTGTGGAAAAATGCTACAAAGTAAGAATGCTTTAAAAAATAGACATGTTAATAGATTATATTTGTCAATTAACTAAATGCAAAGTGAACAAACAGAAGAAAAATCTAAATCAAATCAGTATTTGGTATTACCACCCTTTGCCATCATCAGTTCTTCTAGGTACACCTGCACATAGTTTTTGAAGGAACTTGGCAGGTAGTTTGGCCCAAACATCTTTGAAAGCTACCCACAGTTCTCATGTGGATTTAGGCAGCCTCAGTTACTTCTCTATCTTCATGTAATCCCAGACAGACTCGATGATGTTGAGATCAGGGCTCTGTGAGAGCCATACCATCACTTCCATAACCCCTTGTTCTTAATGATTTTTGCTGTATGTTTGGGGTCGTTCTTCTGCTGCAGAATATATACATATTAGAGGTATTGGGGTATTACATGTTGAATAACCATTTGGTTCCAGCCCTTCAGTGAACAAACTGCCTTCTACAGCCAAATATTTCCGATTTTGACTCATCAGTCCAGAGCACTTGCTGCCATTTGTCTGCACCTCAGTTCCTGTTTGTCTCTGCACAGTTGAGTTGCTTGGCCTTGGTTCCATGTCGAAGGTATGGCTTTATGGCATCAAGTCTTCCATGAAAGTAACTTGCCATGGTGTATGAATTTTAACAGTAAACTGTCTTCAAAAACCTCACCTTGTTTGGTGAGTTTGGCTGTTCCTCACCCAGTTGTATTCCTCCTACACGGCTAGTTCTGAAAAATCAACAACTACATACTGTATTGGATTGTTGATCATTAGCTGTTAACTGTTTGTTAAAATTGCTTAATCATACACTTGACAATATGCCTACAAAATCCTATGTGCAAGTAGGCTATACCTAGAAGAATTAACGCTGTCTTGAAGGCAAATTGTTGTCACACCAAATATTGATTTTGATTTTTCTTCTGTTCACTTTGTATTTTGTTAATTAATAAATATAATCTAGGCGGCACGGTGGTGCAGTGGTTAGCACTGTCGCCTCACAGCAAGAAGGGGTTCAAACCCCGATTGCCCCAGCCTTTCTGTGTGGAGTTTGCATGTTCTGCGATGGACTGGCGACCTGTCCATGGTGTACCCCGGCTTTCGCCCAATGTCAGCTGGGATAGGCTCCAGCCCCCCCACGACCCTGTACGCAGGATAAGCGGTTGATGATGGATGGATGGATAAATATAATCTAATAACATGTCTATTTTTGAAAGTATTCTTACGTTCTTACGTTTTTTCCCAACACCTTCTAACATTTTTCACAGTACTGTATATACCATATGTCTTTTATTGTAGGACCTTCTCATAGGAGATCATTTTTTATACATGAAGATGTAAAAAAAAAAAAAGTGAGTGAGTGGACTGCATTTTACAGTACAAATAGGATAGGATAAGTGAAAGAGGGATGAAAGAAATGAGACACCAGATAAAGGTAAGCACTGTCTCATCGACTTTGCTGCTTTATCTGTTCCTTTGTTACATCAGGATATCTCTTTTGAAGACACACACACACCGGGCAGATGTTGCACACATGGTTTTTATCACATCATCAGTGAACTCTCTCTCATGGAAACACACATGGGAGTACACTAAAATTGAACTACAGCCCTCACTCAATTCCTCCATCTGTCCATCTCCTCCTTCTTTTATCTCTTTCCTTCTCAAGCACACACATGCAGAGTAGACGTAGTAATGCGTACCAGGTGTGTGCATCAGCGGGATGTCCACTAACAAACAAGTCTAATGCAGAACAAAGGAGCAGAGATATCAAGTTACTGTTAACCTTCCTCTTATCATCCTTCCTTCCTCATTCATTCCTCACAATTTGCTCTTAGGAGGTTCAAATTACTTGTAATACTAGTTGGAATTGGTCTGTAGCTGTGGCTCAGGAGGTGTGTTGTCCACTAATTGCAGAGTTGGAGCTTCAATCTCTGTCTTCTCCTGTTCACTTGTTGAAATGTCCTTGAGCAAGACACATCCCAATGCAGCTGAATGAGAGGTAAAATGTAAATAGCTTGGTCCTTTAAGTGCACATCGTTAACCATTTCAGCCTTTTCTTGATAGATTTTGCATGGTACTGTAAGTAAGAACTCTATGAAGCTACTGAATAATAACTACCCTCCCTTTAAGTCAACCTCCTAAACTGACCCTATCAATATTCAGACTAATTTGCCATGTATAAAGCAGTTTGAGTGTCTTATGAATGCAACTTATTAGAGGCTGTTTGCTTCCTGCATAAAGAGCACAGGAATAATTCTTGTTAATTCCCATTCCCCACTCCACTCCATAAATATATGTATGAAAATAGTTTCATTTTTTTCAGGAGAAAATTCTTCACCCTTCAATTTTCCATCACTTATATGGGTTGTGGCGGCACAAAGCTAAGCAGAGTAGCCCATATGTTCTAGCCACATACTTCAGATTCTCCTGGTGGTTCCTAACGCAATTTGAGGCCAGGTGGGATATGTATTCTCTTTATTGTCTTCTTAGTTTCCTTTGGAGTTTCCTCCCAGTTGCACATGCTTAATATAACCTCAGGAGATCTCCAGTTTATCGTGTGACACCAGAAAAGCATTAAAGAATAGTTCTTTCACCTGCTAGTATCCACAATTGCATTCTTTCGATCTCCACCCATAGTTCATGAACATAGATGAGGGTTGGAACATATATCAATGGGTAAATTGAAAGCTTTGTCTTCAGGTGCGACTAAGAGTACTATGACCGCAGGCTGCTGACTCTCACCTCAATTACTTCTCACTCAGCTGCAAATCAATTGTTGGTTTAAAAGGAAATCATGGTGCTATAATGAAAAGGTAGGAGGAAAATATCTTGGAAAGAGTTTCAAAAATCAGGACGTCATCTCTGTATGGCAGTCTGAAGCCCCCTTCCCACTCTCCATTTGGACAACCCAGTGCAACAGCTGCAAACAACAGCTTGCTATCCTGTGAATTCTTACATATAAAATAATTTTTTTGCTTTATCCACAATCATTTCTATTCCCTCTGCTGTTCAAACTTGATATGATGTCTGGTTGAGAGATGTTACATTTATGATTTTCACCTTCTATCTAGTTAATGAGCCGACTAATCCTGTAACGTTACTGCATTTTCAACAATAAACCTCATGTAGGTGTAAGTATTTTGACCGCTGACTGCCACCAACACATGCAATTCTTTATTGTCCATACTTCCTTTCTCCATCCAAAAAATAGAGTAGTCATGCAATTTTTCAGTAGCTTTATTTTAGACTGAGAGAAAGCACAGAAAGAAAATTATTAGGAGATACACAAAGAGAGAAAGCTCTTGACTCTTTTTCCTTTCCTCTCCTTCCACAGCTGCCGACATAAGTTAGCTCCGGTTGTTGTACATGTTATTCCAAAGGTCTTGCAAAAGTCTAAAATACTTTTCAGATGGATCTCTGGAATTTGTTCCGCTACTTTCCCTCAAGTACCACAAAGCCTGAAGTGTGTGTATCTGTGTTAGTGTGTATACATATAATATGCATATTCAATATATAAATCAAGTGTGTTTGTGCCCGCTGATATGTTCCGTAGAATCTCATTTAGCATATAAGTGCAGTTCTGTGTAATAGTCTAGGCTATAAAAAGTTGCTTACTGTGAATACAATAGGTTGTAATTTTATTATTGTTAAAGAAATCAAGTAATTGCTATTTTGTAGATTTTTTTTGTTAAATATTTATCATTATTTAATGTTCATCTTTTTTATTGCTCTTTCCTTCTATTGTACATACAGTACTACTACATTAAATGCGAAAGTATCTCAACTACTGAATGTAGCCCGGTAACATCATTAAATCACCATTTGTAAATACATTTTGAGGAGAAGAGGTGAAACAATGAAGGTATACATGAAAAAAATTAAATGTATATCCTTCTAACTTAAGATTCAATAGAAATCTTAAGATTTGAACAGTAGTTAGGAACATGTCTACAATATACTAAACAGATTTCAGTCACAATATTGGTCAGAAATTCGTCATAGATACTGTAGCTCTTGGCAAGGCCTATTACTTTTACTTATTGTAAGATTAATGTTTCCTTCCAGCTGCTGTCAGTTGTTGTATGTTTGTGGCTTTCTCCCTTTCTCACTAAATCTTAAATCTCAAGTCAGTATGTGACATCATTGGTCTGTACTGCATGTCACATTGTGGGCAGCCAGGTCAGATTTCACAGGAAATCTGCTTGTTTGCTAGAAAACATGGAGAAGATGTTGTCTTTCACCTCACAGAGCTTTCAGGTTCTCATGATAGTGGAAGAAATCTGATGCAGAATCATCAGATTGATTGCGTGGTACCCTGAGACTGAGGCATGCATGTCATAGCTTTTTACTACCAAGCAGTCAATACCAGCTTTTCTGTAATTCTTGATTCTTTTTTTAAATAGATAATGGGTTTTGTAGAAAACATTGTCAACATTTTTCAAATTATGATATTATATAGTATAGTATTGCAAAATATAAAAGTATAAAAAAGTATGGTTATAATATTGGAACTGGTACTAGAGACGTTTTTAGAAACGGTAGGGTAGAAAATACAAAATAAGCTCTGAGCAACCGATGACAAGCTGAACAAATAAATTTACATAAATAGTCTTTTATATTGCACAGTGTATGGAGATTGAGCACATCTGGTCTTAGGCTTTCTTTGTCTCTCTCTGTCTTTCCCTCTCTCTCTGGACCTGGTTCACTATTTGTCTTTCATCTCTTCTCTCCTTTTCAACTGACACTCACTTCTCCCCCCCATCCAGTATGAAACCACATTTCTCCTCCCCCATTTCCTCTCCTCCCTCTCGTTGAGTGTGGCTGTCATCCCTCTATCGTGGCAGGTGAGGCCATAAAACAGCAGGAGAGGCCAGCGGAGGGCCGAGAGACAAGGGGTGTGTGTGTGTTTGTGTGTGTGTGATTAATTATTATACAGATATCTGAGGAGCTCCTATGCAAACTGTGCACACATACAGACAAATACATGATCATTAATCTAGGTGCTGTCGTAACAGTGTGTTGGTGTGTTAAACAGTAACATCTCTGACCTTTGACCTCTGCTGTGTCTGCTGCTCTCTCTCTCACACACATAACTCATCATGTCGCCTTCAAGGCCAAAAGTGTCCGATCATCTCTCAGCTCCTCTTACACAAATATAGTACTTTTCATTGATTTATAACATCCACATGATATTTGAGAGTGTAAGGTGTGTAACCTTGTACACCACACGTGTCAGCTTAAATCCATTACCTTCTATTCCCCCCTTTTCTTCTTTCTGTCCCTATTGTGTTATTGACTATATAAAAACTTATTATGTTACAAGTTTTGCATTAAATATTTAGTAACTAAAAGTATAGATTGTAAGAGTATTTGATTATTACTAGTAAGGTATGTTAAAGTACTCCTTTTGCAGAATGGACACTGTAAGTATTATATATTATTGGATTATTTTTAATTATACATTGACATTTGAGCAATATTTAAATGTTGTAGCTATTCAAGGTGGTGCTAATTTTAACAACTGCATGTATCGTTAATTCAGTAATAATGCATCATACCTTAGAAAGTGATCTTATGTTTTCTATGTAAAATTATGTAAAACTATAGCTATCAAATAAATGTGGAGTGGAAAGTACAGCATTTTCCTCTGAAATGTGGTGAAGATAAAGTATTAAGTAGCATAAAATGGAATGTATTTCTGTACAGTACAGTCCACAGTCCACAACTGATGTACAATACAATAAAATACAACTTTAATGTCCACTGTGGTGGAAATTTGTCTTTCTTTCAACCACAAGTAGTCTATAAAAGTTAATATTAACTAAAGTAAAATGTAAAACATTAACTTCATTAAAATGTGCATAATGTCTGTGTACACTTACACTGTAGCCTATAGAGTAAACTGCATGCAGAGCATAGAAAAACCTGTAGTTTTACAGTACAGTTAAGTATTCCAATTTCAGTGGGGGAATATGTAAGTAACACAAAACAGAGCAATATTTATTATTGATGTTTATTTCAAAAGTTAGCATTCATTGTTATCTAAAATATGATGGGAGCATGTGTTAAGTTCGCTAGTTTTGGGGGCATTTTTGCTTTTGTTAGATACTGTTTCAGACAATAACAGGAGAAAGGACTTAGACCTGTGATATTGGGATTGAATGGTTCTAATGGAGTACAACTCCCACACCTGCTTATGATGATTTAATTGACTGTGTTGACCACTCAAACTACGTTGCACTTATATTTACAAATAAGATGTACATACCAGTATTACATTTACATTACATTTAGCACTGCTTCCACAGTTTTAATTGTTTTAAAATCCTTAAAATGCCTGTGAACTGGCAGACAACATCCAACAATGAACTGAAGTGGGTGTTGAAGTGTTGGCGTTAGAGGAGAGGAGGATATGTCAGGGAGAGCAGAAGAAGAAGGATTGAAAGGGTATTGAGGTGAGGCAAGGAAGGAGGCTGAGAAAGGCAGCACAGAGATGAGAGGTCAAGGAGGAGAAGAGGAGGAGTAATAATGTGAAGACAGGAGACAAAAGAACAGACAATTTTGGAAAGGCATGGGAGGGGCAGAGAGGAATAGGGGAGGTAAAGGACGAGTGGAGAGGAATAAAAAATTAAACATGTCTGTAACTAATCAAAGTGGCAGCAAAGGAGGATGTGGAGTACAGGGTGGGATGGGTTTGGATGTAAGATGAAGTGGTACACGTGAAAAAAGGTGACTTGTTGGTTGGTTGGTGTGTGTGTGTGTGTGTATGTGTGTGTGTGTGTGTAGGAGGTGTTTTTGGGAAGATTTTGACATGAGCAGCATGTGGTCAAGTGAAAAGACGAGAGCTCCATAAAGAAACACATCACACTTTAGGATCTGGATACTGTATGTGTGTGTTTGTGTGTGTGTGTGTGTGTGTGTGTGTGTGTGTGTTCATTTCTGTGTCTTGTATTATCTCCCTGTCTCCTCATATCTAGACTCCTTGTGGAATGCATAATTAGCTTACAGAGGACAGAAAGGGAAAATAACTTAAAGTGATGCAAAAATGTGGCAGTTTCAGTCCACAGAAACTTACACACATTGCATCATTACTGTCCATTTGTATGGTAAGGGTGTTCCTAACAGTCATATTTTGTGCCAAAATACTGCTAGACAGTCTAACATGATTGGAGTGGGTCACCTATACTGGTTGTGATGCCTAACAGGGTACTTGGCAAAACACCCACAATGATTGTTTCATGATGAAATGCCACACACTAGCAAACATTGATGTGCATCAACTCTTGTGAAAAGCAGCAATTTTATGACTTTCACTCCCCAGATTATTCAATTCAGTTTTATTTATGTAGTGCCAATTCATAACAGAAGGTATTTCATTGTACTTGCTATATATAGGTCTAGACCATTCTCTTTGTATCCATCCATCTATCCATTTTCATCCGCTTATCCGGAGTCGGGACGCAGGGGCAGCAGCTCCAGAAGGAGACCCCAAACTTCTCTTTCCCAAGCCACAATAACCAGCTCTGGACGTGCCTGGAACACCTCCCTAGGGAGTTCCTCAACTGGCTCCTTTCACCGCAAAGGTGTAGCAGCGCTACTCTGAGCTCCCCGCGGATGGCTGAGCTTCTCACCTTATCTCTAAGGGAGACACCAGCCACCTGCCCGAGGAAACCCATTTTGGCCACTTGTACCCGTGACCTCGTTCTTTCGGTCATGACCCAGACCACATCATCCACAAAAAGCAATGAGATCCCAAGCCTACTGAACCGCAGCCCCTCCTCCCCACGACTATGCCTCGATATCCTGTCCATGAATATCAAAAACAGGATTGGTGACAAAGCATAGCCCTGGCGAAGGCCAACACACACTTGCCAATTAATCAGTTGCTAAATGTTATAGTTTTGACACCTAAATATACTTTATACTAATTTTAGCATAGTCTGCTAATGATTCCCTAATGATTAATGCACATGCATGGTCTGAATTCAGTTTAGACATGCCTGAGGATGGAGGGAGTGAGATCTAAGCTATTAGCTAACTAACTTCTTCATACATTTTTGTTTACCTATTTATTAGACAGTATAAAAGAAGGTAAATAAGTGAAGGCCCCACAAAGTTATAAAATCAAGAAAAAGCTGTGGAAAAGATTTTGAAAGATGTTCACTGATTTCAGTCTTCAGGAACACACTGGAGAAGGAGTTTGATATTTTGATTTTCATACTCTCCCTATTGGAATCCACTGTGCATGTATCTGAGCTGACCACAGCCATTGCTCTCTGTGGAGAAACTACAACCTTTTAACAGCCACATTTCAAGCATACAGAGCAAGAGTGTTTCATACTCAAAAGGGAGATTCTGTGATGGCGTATCACTTTAAGTTTACCCAAACTTTTTCTTCCATGACTTAAATGAAATGACCCGACTATACAACATTAAACGGCTATCATGCTGAGACTCCATTTTATGTTCCAGAGGTTAAGAAACCAGCACATGTGGCTTCACTGGCTTTGGTTTGTTGGTGCTGTATGAATCCCAATGACATGTTAGTAAGTAGTAGTATCCATGAAATGAAAATTTACATGGTCTTAAAAGCCCACACAGTTGACATTTGAAATAATAGTCAAATTAATAGTCAGTCTGCAAACAAACCTATTTAAAACAGCTTTTGGAGAAGATTTGTCTTCCAACAGTAGCCATTTACGTCTAAGTTTTAAGATTTTATGGCGTTTTGTTGATTCCGTTTGTTCCCCTGAAATCAGTGAGATGGAATAAATTGGAGAAATGATTGGATCCAGACACACTGGGGAGCTGAGAGACACAGACAGAGGGAGTGNGAAACCGCAGTTTTTATATGTTGTCTGGTTTTAATTTGCTAAGAGGCATCATTCACCAGTTCACTGAGGTGGCAAACCAGATGAGTGTGTACATGTGTGCTTTAGGAGTGTGTGTTTCTTTTTTGTTCCCTACCTGCTTTAACACAGACAGCTCTGTCTCTGCAAATGCTAAAACCCTCCGACTTTGTCATTTATCCATTTTATATCTTGTTTGATAATCAGCACAAAAAACTGTTGTGTAAAAAGACAATTCAACAAAAGGTGTTGTCAGTTGCCATTCAATAGTAAAAACAACTCTCTTTTTAAGAATGTGTAGATCTATGTATATTTGCTGGAATCATACAATTTAACAATATAGTGATAACTTCCATTTTGCCAAAAAAAACACTCTTTAATTCCTTGAAAGCATTCACTACATATGTACAGTAAGTCTGGACAGATGCAAACTGAAACTTAACTGGTCTGCAGAGGCATACAACCACGGGGCAGTAATTGTAGTTTACTCATTTTATCATGTGTGATGAAAGGAGTGTAAATTGTGAAAGCCTTACTTTTATTGTGCATAAACCCTCATACTTTGTTTATTTCTTTTTGTTTATTCACGTGTAGTGTCTTCAACCATGCAAAGAACTGTGGGAAACCAGGAAGGTGCTTTCTCCAAAGTCCTGTGAGGTAAGACAGAAAGAGAGTGCATAGGGTGTGTGTGTGTGTGTGTGTGTGTCTGTGTGTAAGTCACAACACTCTTGGTGGCAGTGTCACTCCTGCACCAGAAACTTGCTTTTGTTGGCACCATGAAACAGTTTAACTGTGCACACCATGAATGAGCATTCCTGTGTGTGTTTATGCAAGCTTATGTGTGTTATGAATAACATGTTTGTGAGATTTTGATTGTATAAATGTGAAAGTGTGTCTTTTGTGTGTGTGTGGCCCTGAATGATTGTTTGTAAAGCCAGTCACTGTGGTTTTAGGATAGATTCATTTTTTTTATCACAATAGCTGAAGCATGTTACTGGCTGGATGGCTGACTGGCTGGCTGGTTAGGAACACAGGGTAATTCAGAGCTATTAGCTAAAGCTTGTGTTTACATTTTGCTGATCTGCAGCCATGTGCACAGACACAGAGATACACAAACACACACACAGTCATACACACATGGACTCTTTTAGACCAGCTCTAAACGGCTGCCTTCAAAGAGTGAGTAAGAGTTTACCAAAGGAAACACTTTCACCTTTGCTGTGTGATTTTCTACATCATATGTGTGTTTATATATTACATATGATTTCCTTATGTATCAACTGTAAAAATAATAATACCCCCCTTCTTTCTCTCAGAAGCAGCAGACAGAGTGTGTGACGAGCAGGGAGTTTCTGACCTCTCTGAGATTGTCTCGTCAGGGTGATTGCCCTCAGCCTCAGCGAGCCGCCGGATTCGCTGCAGCCTGTGTGGAGAGCTGCTCGTCAGACCAGCATTGTCCCTCCCCCAGGAAATGCTGCTCAAATGGCTGTGGACACACTTGCCAGGCCCCAGCCAATTTATATAAAGGTAAAGGCAAGTCTCTGGCAGCTAGCTGGGTCTTGCTTGTAATATCTTGCGAGCTTTACAATGAAAGGCTGCTGCACTGATGGAAAAATTTAGAACATTTTTAAAAGACAAATTGTTTTTGATTGTTTCATTAAACATAACACTGTGCTAAAAAGGATCTACACTGAACAAAATTATAAACGCAACACTTTTGTGTTTTGCCACTCGAAAATGTGCAGTTGAATCACACAGCATAATTTCACAGATGTCGCAAGTTTTGAGAGAGCGTGCAATTGGCATGTTCACTGCAGGAATGTCCACCAGAGCTGTTGCCTCTGAATGTTCATTTCTTTACCATAAGCCGTCTCCAAAGGCGTTTCAGAGAATTTGGCAGTACATCCAACTGGCCTCACAACCGCAGACCACGTGTAACCACACCAGCCCAGGACCTCCACATCCAGCATTTTTACTTCTGAGACCAGCCACCCAGACAGCTGCTGCAACAATCGGTTTGCATAACCACAGAATTTCTGCACAAACTGTCAGGAACCATCTCAGGGAAGCTCATCTGCATGCTCGTCATCCTCATCTGAGTCTCGACCCGACTGCAACTTCACACAGCCATTGAAGAGCAGTGGACCAACATTCCACAGGTCATAATCAACAACCTGATCAACTGTTTGCAAAGGAGATGTGTTGTATTGCGTAAGACACATGGTGGTCACACCAGATAGTGACTGGTTTCCGGACCCCCCCGGACTCCCCCAATAGGGTGAAACTGTACAGTTTTACAGTGGTCTTTTATTGTGGCCAGCCTAAGGCACACCTGTGCAATACCCATGCTATTTTGTGAACAATATTTGAGAGAAATACATTGTGTACATAGAGAAAGTCTTAGATTTTTGAGTTCAGCTCATGATGAATGGGGGCAAAAGTAAAAGTGTTGTGTTTATAATTTTGTTCAGTGTATGTTGATATCCTATCACTGGCCAACCGTGCTTATTACTCTTAACAGTGAACACGCTTTTAGTTGTTTCTTTGGGAGGGTTGCACTTCCAATATTTGGTGCATCCAACTCTTGTTCCCATGGTGTTTAAATGTACTTATAGTGAGTTGCTTTGGTTAAAAGTGTCTGCCAAATGAATTAAAAGTAATTTAAATGTAATAAAGATCCTTAAATACTGCCTGCTCGACTGCATGTGAAGTCCCAGACGGCCCCGCCGTGGTTAAAAGCTCCAACACAAGTCTGTGTGGAGCTAGTTAGGAGTACAAACTGCCTCAGATGCCTATGTGGTGAACATGGGGAAGCCACAGTAATTAAACACAAACAAATATTGTTTGAGTAATTATATATTTTGCTTATTATTGCTGATATTTTTGCTGTACCAATTATGTGATTTTGTTTTCTGATCTGCAACCTTTAAACCACTTATCATGTCATTTTAGTGAATGCCAATAACAATTACTACCTGATCAATGAGATCATCTTAATTCTTATTAATAAATGGGTATTAATTAAAGCACTAACTATATATCATATGTTCAATAATAATTAGATATGATATGTTTGAGACATCATCTTAGCTCTAATGCTTGGTAATATCTGTAGCACCTGTTCCTTATGTCACTATGTTGATATTCAAGTGATGGCAATTTTATTTATATATCCCATAATCGCAAAATTACAATCTGTACAACATACAATACCCTTTTATACTTAGACAATCGATGTCAGATTCAGTTAGTATTTCTTGTGTTATTTAAATAACTTGATTAACATCACTTTTCTGTTTTGCCTTTCTAAATAATAATTTAGTAAATATTTAAACCAATCTCTTCATTCTCTCGTGTCCCTCCAGGTGTTCCTCTGAAACCTCGCAGAGAGATGAGCTTCGAGGAGGATTCAGAGGGTCATGTGAAGGTGGTGTGGGTGTCAAAGTTCAATGTCAGCGTGGAGCCGATTGTTTACATGCTACAGTCCCGCTGGAATGTCGGGATTCATCCCAGTGAAGACCATGCCTCTCCATGGACTACTGTTGCCATGGTAACAGTTATCAGCATCCTCCCCACCTTTCACCTGGGTCTTTATTTGAAGAGTAGAACGTGTGAGATATTAAGCTCATAAAAGATTTAGAAAGAAACTACTCATTGAGTCAGGAGCTGATGTGAGGTGTACAATGATTGATGTAGAAATATAGTGGGGTTTTTTTCTTTTCACATTTAAAGTGATATCGTGTCATCCTGTTAATGTCACTGTCTTAACGTTATTGGGGGATATTAGTTGTGTGGCTGTTGATGTATTGAAGTGGATAGTTACAAAAAAACATGTTGCAGCATGGCGCATATTGGATTCGGTCTAACTAGCAACTTTGAGTTTTTGAAACTATAAAAATGGTTCCCTGTGCCTTTAACTGTGGAACAACACCACAACGTTTGTAACATATCTTTACCTCATAACTCTCAATTTGCCTCGAATGATGAAACTTCTCAGCTATGGAGATGGATGTTAGACTCTGTTTCCACCTCATCTGTCTGCTGCCTTGCTGTCTAAACCTCTCCACCCCAGTCAGTCTCTCATTCTGCCAGGGTAAACCTTACTTCTGCGTGTGTGTTTGTGTGTGTGTGTGTGTGTGTG
>JAPMOB010208461.1:0-15300 GCA_029875015.1 Lepomis gibbosus
GTGTGTGTGTGTGTGTGTGTGTGTGTGTGTGTATGTATTAGTCTGCCTGAACATGTATAAGAAAGAGAGAGGGGTAAAAAAAAGGAGAGAGCACACCCCTGTGTCTGTTTGTTTCCAAGTATGACACGTGACTCTCATTCTCTTCTTCTGACTCTTTTTTCTCTTCTCTTGTCTCCTTTCTTCCACTTTCCCTTTTATCTACGATTCACCCCATCCTCTTTTTGCTTCTCTCCATGTCTGCTTTTCTCTGAGCCACTTCTGCTTCTTTTCTTCAGCTCATCTACCTATTCCTCCCCTCTTTTTATCCTCCTTTAATCTTTCAGCCAGTCTCTTTTCACTCCTGTCATTCTCTGTCCTCCTCTTCCTCTTTGCTCCCCCTTTCCCTCTCTTTCTCTAGTTTTGGTTACTCTTTACTCTTGTTCTAACTTCTTCCCCATTTATACCTCCCTGCGCTGCCTCTCTTCTTCCTCTCCTGTCTTTTTTTTTCTCTTTCCCTCTATAATTTTCTATTTCTTCTTCACCTCTTTCCCTTCCCCTTTCTCCTTCAACCCTCTCCTTTGTTCTCGTCTCTCCCAGTTGCTCCTCCTGTTTTCTCCTTCCTACTACTACTCTGAATTTCTCTCCTTCTCTCTTTAATCTCTCCCTCTCTCCCTGTCCTCCCAGCGAGTGAAAAATGCATGAAGCCAGCCATAATTGCATAGTGCATTTCCATTGTATCCATATTTACACACTGCTCAGAGGACCCCGCAGAATTATTATTATTATACACTCTCATTCTTTAGTTTTTCTGCCCTTGAGGGTCACAAGGTGCCAGTGTGCACATGTACATACATACACATGGACACACATGCACAATCTCACAAAAAAACACACACATACCTGTAGAGGTTTGCATGCTTGCACAAATTCCCTTTCCAAAACTTCTTCACGCTCTGACATAAAACACACACACATATAAAGAGTCCCTGCCCTGGAGCAGAGTTTTCTCATTCCCTCTTATGCTTCCAGACAAATGTGTGTGTTGCTGCTGAGGCTCTGGGCAGGTAGTCAGAGTTTCTCTTCTTTCTTTTTTTTCTCAGCTGGGCAGAGAAGGCTGAGACAGGTTAGACATAGAGCCCACAGTTTGTATGAATAAAGATCAAATGTAAGAATGTTTTTTTATTTTAAAGTTAAGAGCCGAGATTGAAGCCGGTTGCACAAGGTTTTAGTCAATTTCAAACTTGGCCTAGTTATAATGACAGAGTTTGCTAAGTGGAGATTTATGCACCACTAAAATAAAACATGTTCTCCACACAAAGTAGTGAGTTATATAGAAATTAGTTGTCACAAATGATTTACACCCACAAACTGCTGATGGAAATGTTTAACTGTGTATCTTGATTGCAGACAAAACTAACATTAGCTTGCTAATATGACACGTTAAGAGTGAAGAGTAAATATTGAATTGGGTTGTCTCTGAAGGTTCTCAGTCATCCAGGACATAGTTATTTAAGGAAAGTTAAAATAAAGGGCAGATAAGATTCTCAAAGACATTTGGTCCCTCATCCAAGAGACTTCTTCACTTCTTCAGTTCTGACTGACTGGTAGGGAAACTCATGTGATGCAAGTAATATTTGCATTTAGAAACTAATTTTTAGGTAATGGCTAAACCAATTGACAAAGCTTATGTTTGCTTGCTAATATGAAATGTTAAAAATAAAAAAGGTGACTAATATGCAATATATCTGACCTGTCATTTGATAAAATGCTGTTTAATTATGATGTAAGCTTGGAAGATTTTAATCAGGCTTAATGGTGCTGTCAGACAGGGTGCTGAATGCGCAGGCAAAAACAAGTTTTACAACCTAAGTGCAGACATTAGAGACCACTGGATGAATAATGATTTTTTTAACAACAAAGGGTACAGAACTTATGGGTGGAATAGTCCAAACAAATCCAATACATAGCAGTCCAAAATAACAGTGTAATCCAACAGCTAAAGTAAATGTCCAAGCCAGGTGAAAAAATATAAATCCAGAAACACAGTGATATCGCACAAAAGGCAGGGGTACAGGCAGATGCAAACAACACAACGACATAAGACAGCTAACCAACAAGGAACAAACAGACTAGGACAATATATAGAGATACAAACAGGATAAGCTAGATGACTAAAGGACACAGACAACTTCAAAATAAAACAGGAAATCAAACCAAATCGTGACAGGTGAGCTCCCAGGGAACCCCCAAACTGCTTGAATATTACTCTACATTTATCATTTGGCCCATTTTCAGAATTTATGTTGCAGCTTGACGTATTTCAGACATTTCTTTTAAAGATGCCACGTAATTTACAGTAAATCAGTGGTTTGAAGGTAGTTTCTAAGAACTTGGAAAGGCCTTTATTCAAAAACTTAGGGTTAGATTTACGAATATGTTTGAACGCTATAATCACAAGAAGTTAAACAGTGTCGTTTGAGGGGAACTATGAGGTAAAAAGCAAACCTTTTTTTCTGTGACACCCGTTGTCAAGAGACTGAGGCTTGTTATTGTGATTTGTTTTTCATATGCTGTTTTGTGACTGACTTAAGGAATTCAATCAGGGGTGCTGCTCTGACAGAAATACTGCATTTTGTCTGATTTCACACTGACAGACAGTGAACAATCCAGCTGCATCAGAAAACGAAATGAAAAGTGCAGGCTATTTTAATACTTCTCGAGCTCTCTGCCTGGTTAACACAGAATTTGTAAAATGGGTCTCTCCAGACTTGCAAAGCTTGAAACTACACCAGTGCACAGCAGAATAGAGGATAAAATTGGGGTGTAGCTGAATGGAGGGGAGGTTTCGCCTGTACGCCATTATGAGTCAGAGAACTTGCACATTTTCTAGTAATAAGCCTTCTATTAAATTTAAGTAATGTAGCTTGAAGTATTTATTGTACTGTGTCCAGTGGGAGACGATGGGTGAAGTGAAGCTTTAAAATAAGATGCGTCAATGTGTTCACTTAGTATTCTTCACTCGCACGGGGTGTAGTTATAAATTTTCACTGCTGCCACTGAGGTAAGGCAAACATGTCAAGAAATATTCCATGGCATACACACACACACACACACACACACACAACCCTAGGCCCTCTGTTTTCCCTGTAACCATTCTCTTTCATTTCACGCACATTGTGCCTTTTATCTCCTCTGTAAGTGACACATGGACATAGTGTGTGTGTGCAAGTACACACACACACACATACACAAACAAGGAGCATAACAAAAGTATAGAAAAACGAGGTCCCTTCTTCTCACACTTGATTACAAGAATCAATAAGCCTCCTGGAATGGCTTGGATATGCCATTAGGTTTGTTAATGTACTGGTAAACAATGTATTGTGTGGTTTCAGATGCTGGATCACAGCAATTTAACACCCACTTTACTACACCTCCTGAACACAGCCAAATTTATATGTGTGCTTATGTCTCTCTGGCCATAATACTATGTTTACCCTGTTGTGTCTTCTGTGACTTTATGAGCACTTCCCTGTGGCTACTTTTTGATGGAAGGTGTTTTTCTTTTGTGTTTTTCTGTCTTTTCTAATTGCATAGCTTTATCAAACATGATAATTCTACCTTTTGTGCTGTTTGACAACACATTGCCAAGCAGTATTTGTGTGTGTGTGTGTGTGTGTGTGTGTGTGTGTTCACCTGCTGCATTTAACCATTTTTCTTATTTCTTCTGTCATCTTGCCCAGATGTTGGGGGTTTCTTTGAGGCAGGAACGCTGGTCAAGTACAATTTCATGCCCGAAGCAGTTGCAGGAGCCAGTAGGGACACAAAGATCCTCACGCACCAGCTGACACCGCATGAAGTGAACCTGACAAAGGAGGAAGTGGCCTTTAGTTTCAGCACATCCAATGCTCCAGCTATTCTGATGTATGTCGGCTCCAAGACGCAGGACTATCTGGCTGTGGTTTTAAGGCAAAATGGTAAGATTCACACCCGTGCGCAATTTGTGGTTGCTTACTACTGAGATGTCTGTGTGGAGAAATGCTTGTTAGGAAGGACTGCCTTTAAAAATGTACCTTGCAGCACAGTTTGGAACATTCAATAATCTCAGAAAATCCTACCCAACCAGCGGCCACCCACTGAGCAGCTGACAGGCAGCGAAGCGCTTTGATAAAATAGAAGTAATAAAAATTTGATAGTGCCATCTAGCGTCTAGCAATCACCAAAATAAAACTACAGAAGACTCAGGCTGCCAACGGGTGCCCTGGGACTGTTATCTATAATCCCCTGTCAAGCTGTGGACCCTGTGAGTCATTCGGGGTTTCCCCACTATTTCTCACATCTGCTTGCACTATCACTTCAGAAAACTATATTCAGTTCAGTCAGAATGCTTTTGGAAGGAAAAATTATGATTATAATAAACCAGATTAATTAAAAAATAGCTAGTCTTAGGTGTTATCAAGTAGTAACACTAACCACCTAAGCACTCATCATTGTTGGGCAGAGATGTGACGTTTCATACAGCCAGACAAGGTTTTAAATTCCTGGCCTGTATGTCCTCAGGTTCACTACAAGTGCGGTATGACCTGGGAGGTCTGAAGGAGCCATTTGCTATAGATGTGGACCAGCGTAACTTGGCCAACGGACAGCCACATAGCATTAACATGTCCCGTGTCGACAGAAGCATCACCATCCAGGTACAGACCATTCACGCACACGTGTGAACACAACACAAGATCCTACTTACCAGAAAGCTATGAGTGTATGGGATTGCCATCCAGCTACACAAAAAAACACACACATTCGGTCACAAGTACACAGTCTCACAAGGCCAGCCAGTGTAAGCTCGATGGTTTGTATTAAGTCAGTGTCCTGCAGTGTCCTGTTCTGTCTTCTGCTGTGATGAAACTGCTTGTCCTCTGCCACTGTTAATCCACTTCCAGTGGACAGCCTAAGTATAGCAACAGAGAGAATGCATCGATCGCTGTGTGTTTGTATGCGTGCGCACTGTTTGTGTGATTTTGGCTGCACTGTGTGTGACTGCAGGTATTTAAGGCCATGCGTGCACGTGTGTGTGCTTGTGCATGACAATGTTTTTGCATATATATATATATATATATATATATTTGTGTTTGTGTGTGTGTGTGTGTGTGTGTTTACGTGTGTGGGTTTGTTTGTGTGCTCTCCAGTTTTGTGCAGCTAAACAGCTTAGTGCAGATCAATACAGCCAAGCCTCCGTCAGTAGCTGTCAAGGATAGAGTGGGAATTCAGCTAAACTATTACAGACTGGGCTAAAAAGCTCAGCTTTGGCTGCAGGCTGCAATTTAAGGAAACCACCTGTAAAACTAGTTATTGGTTACATCCAGATCAGAATGTATTTGTAGTTGCATTGGCAGTTTATGGTTTGCCAAGAAAGGGTTTGTCTTTTTTCTGAAATGAGATCCAAAAGAAAACACTGTAAAAACTAAAATTCTTGAATTGGAGATCTACACAACAGTCTGATCTAAAACACAGTGTTTGTGCATCGTGTAGTGTGACATGCTGACCACTTACACTTCTAAGTGTCATACATAATAATGTTTGTAGGATTTACATTTTTTTGTAGTTGCTGTTTCTTTGCTGCCCTCCCTGTACTGTACTCCCAGAGAGTAACTCACGCTCATATTCACCTGTGCAGAGCTGACCTACCCCCTAGTGGCCAGAGGGCTGCATTACATTAACCAGAATCACTGACTCACCTCCTCTTTTGCGACATTGCTGAAGCATTGTGTCAATAATTAGATTTTATGAACAGTATCATCTTATTCATATTCATTACTTTCCACCCATGAATCAAACACTTGATCTAGGTCTGCATTGCCTCTATTGTAGGAATTATTGTAAAGAAACACCATATTTACACACAAAAAAAATAAATTATGACTAAACTAGCATGCAAGTATAGCTCCCCACAAATTGCAGTCACTGTATTACCATGTTATAACAAATGGAATATGAATGTGAAGAATGAAACCATTCTTCACATTCTGTACCATGAAATACTGTGTATGAATGACAACATGTTTGCAGGATGAACACAAAGGAAACTAATGAAATATATAAGATGTGCATATAGACATTATAAAAAAAATATAATAATTTGAAAGGATGGGTTTCTTCACTTGATGAAACAACAACCGTTAAGCCGTTATATGGCAGGCCAATGACAGTGTCAAATTATTTCAAATCATGTGTATGTTTAGCTTAGTTGGTACTGTGCAGTGCTCCCGTTAAGTAAGTTGAAGGATCGATTCCATCTTACAGTGGATGTTTTTTTTTTCTCCTTTGTTGAACAAATTGAATTAAAGGACACTTTTGCACATGCTTACAATAAAGCATGTGCTGCATTGACGTGTGTGCATACAGGCATTTGATCCACATTCATAAACCTATGGATACTTCTTTTCATTTCCCTGAGAAAATTCACACATTTACTGATGGCTTTTTCAGAGGTGTGTCAAGCAAGCCAAAGACTCTTTTGAATGTCCTTCAGAACTTTTCATAGTAAAAGGTCTTAATAAACTCTGCATGAAGCATTTCTGCAAAAGACACGCTTTAATTTTAGAGGCACAATCACTTAAGAAGAAATGATTGGGTGAGTAACTTTAACTGTCATGACTGAGATCTATTTCAGCACCAGCCATTATACATTTATTTATTTTTTATTTTTCTGCTATCAAAGCAATGGGGCCACGGGACAGATATTATTGCTGGCGGGCCTGCTCTGGCCCGCAGGCCGCCTATTTCCTACTGGTGTAGGAAGTACATATATTGCCTACTAGGCAGTGAATATGTTATTAGTCATGTTCTTTCTAATTCTGGCTACAGTGGTTAAGAGGTCACCCTTACCTGTGATAATCACAGGTCCAAATGAAGCCCCTTCACCATTGCTTTCATTAAGGTGAAATAAAATGTTGACCAGAATGAATCACAGTCCACCTGCCAAACCCTATACTCATCTCATCTCTTCTCCTACATAAGTCTTTAGCCCCCTCCCTTCTCTCATTGCATGCACATGGAACAATGACCCCATCCATCCTGGAATCTCATCACCTACATTCACACGCCAGAGTGAAAAATTCAGACAGCAAGAAAATTACACTGAAACATCCAATGGAAATCGTCCTCATTTTCAGAGCAAATCACGTCCTGCAGCTGCTGATCACCCCGGTGGGAGCACTTGGACATAGCACATCCCTTTTTTACTGCCATAGAAGGTGATTGGAGCAACTGTACACTTCTATACACACACATACACATGCATACACGGACTGTGTCTTCTTCCACTGGTTGATCACTTAGCTGTGTCTAGATATCGATGCTCAGCCCAGTGTTCAGTGTGTGACTGAAATATAATCTACGGAGTGCATATCCCCTGTTTACCACTCCCAGTGTGCCCACGCTGTACTCTAAATAACAAACCTTTGAATCTTTTTGTCCTTAAATGATAGGTTCGGCACTTAAACATAAAAGACTGTTTCGAGAATTAAGAGGAACACTGGTGGGCATGATGCGGTAATTCGGATTTAAGAAAGAAAAAAAAGAAATCAGCAAGGGAACAGTGGGGGAGGGATGGAGAGAAAAAATAGATTAAGTTTATAGATAGGGCATGAAAAGTAGAGCCTGAAGGTGTGCTAACGAAGATAACTTTGATGAGTAAAACTTTGTTGCCTTACCGCCTCAGGGCTCTTCTCAAGGTACAAACATGCGCTTAATATCTATGCGTAAACAGATGTGGACATGCATACCAACCGACATGAATGCACAAGTGAGATCTTGTCAGGTCTGCTCACTTCACACAGCCACAGCACAAAATCAACATTATTCCGTCTGATGAATCTGTCCACTCCGTTGCTCTCCCCCATCTCTTCACACATCCAACCTTCTCCCTTCTCACAGACGCTTAAGGGCTTTTAGTAGTAGTTAATTTACTTTTTTTTTTAACATGCACCGAAAAAAAATTTAATTATCAGCGTTTTTCCTAATGTAGATGATCCAGCATTGAAGCAATGTACTGCAGCTGCCTAAGACGTGTTAGAGAAAAATAATTATTGTTTCATTCCATTACCCACCAGGTCTTTTGACATGTTGGAGGCCAGGTAGTTTCATGGCTCTCATAGTGTTGTTTTCGGTTGTTGTTTTGACAGCTCTAAGAGACCCACTTTACGCTACCTGCCCAGCATCAAACATAGTGGAGCATTTAGCAGCTAAAGAGCTAAATACTAGTATATAAAGACTACATGGTAAGGATTTTGCATGAGAGGTAAGAAATCCTATGGTATGTTGTCCAAGAGTTGTGTGACAATAGGGAAGATGAACTTTCTTTGCTTGTCTGGTTGGATATGAATGCAATATCATAATCATAAAGTTAGTGTTAAATTTATGAGTTGTTGAAGTGCTGATGTTGAAAATGGATAACAGATTTAACTTCTTTAACAGGGTGGCTGATGGTTTATAGTGATTTAACTCAGTTGGCAATCTGAAAAACTGTTTGGGGATTAAAATGTTTCCTTCAGGAGATGGTGGAGACCAAAAGCAGAGATAAAAAGAGATTGAATTAGGTGGCCAGAAACAAATCACATTAATTTCAATGTTGCTCAGTATCTGCTAGGACTAAGTTTGCTCTATCAACTTAAAAGGTGATAATATTTCAGTGTTGCAGAACATCATGGCTCACCAGACCTTTTCTATTATATAACCATTAGATGGCGCTTAAGTCATTCAGCAAGTTCTTTGAAATGCTATCCGTCAACCACATTTACAGAGTCTGACAAAATGTGCTTAAATTTTTACTGCTGTTCAAACTGAATTATCAAGGGCTGAAATGTACGCTTGCTAATTACTGAGTTTGAAATTAGATTACAAATCATGGCCAATTTTGCTACAGCGTGCCATCAGCATTTGAAATTTAACCAACCTCATTATTATTTGGCTTACACACTCATCAGAGGTTGCAGCTGCTTTCATCCGAGATATAACAACACGAGTGAGAGACAGAGATATGAGTCAGATGCAATAAAATTCAGTTATGCTGGTGGGCCCGGCAGTGGATCAAATTCAATTTCCAGGGTAAAAGAGCGAGTCGAGTGTTTACCTGACGCTGCGGAGGTCTCACTTCTCTGCTATCAGGGCTGCAAATCTTAAAGGCATTTAGACAAGCGACTGTTTAGTTTAAAGACACGACAGAGAACAAGTGGGGAGACAAGCGGGAGTGTGGTAATTGGAATCGGAGTGAAAGGAGCAGAAGAGAGAAGGAGAGCGAAAGAAAAGCAAAGAGAGGAGGGGGTTGAAAGAGAAAGATCGTGTCTTTGGATAAAGAAGGTAGAAGGACCCACAAAATTTAATAATAAACGCACTTTGATGCATTTACGTTATCTAACACCTTCATAGGCCTGGGGCCTATTTCAAGATGTGGATTTGCATGTGCACAAAAATGTCTACTGAAAAGTATGCACGGGCATGCGGAGTGCAGTGCACAAAGCAAATGTTTGGTTTTAAGCAGTCTGTGAGGTCTTGTCAGGTTAGCTCGCTATCAAAGGCAAACCAAGGCAAGATCAAAATAAGTTCCCATCTCTCCATCTCTGGCTTTCCCTTTCTCTCAACCTCTCACACACTGTGAGAGTTTAGAGATGAAAGTGAGGAATCCCTTCAGGCACGAGACATTTCCTCTCTGTTTCCTCCTCTCTACTCCTTTTCCTCTCCATTTCCTCTTTCTCTCTCCTCTCTGTTTACTCCTGTCCTCTGCTTCCTCATCTCCTCTCTGTTTTCTCCTCTCCTCTCTTCTCCTGTTTTCTACTCTCCTCTCCTCTCTGTTTACTCATTTCCTGTCCTCTCCTATCTGTTTCCTCTCCTCTCCTCTCCTCTCTCTCCGTTTCCTCTGCTCCCTTCCCCTCCCCTCTCCTCCACTAGTTGGTATTAGTGGTGTGAACGTCTGGCTGTATCTGGGACAGTAATTCAGTAGTTCACTTCATAATGATGCTTAAGCATTTACTGGAGTAAAAAAGTAAATTAGCATGTATTTGCACTTAGCTTCTCTAATGTTTAGTCTGTGATGGGGTTTTTTATCCCTCAGATTTCATTAAGGAAACAGAGCTGCCACAAAAGTAAAAAGTTCTCAGTGTACTGTAAATTAGTTTGAGTATATACAGCACATTGGCTAAATTAGATTCTTTTTGAGCACATAGTTAGGCAAATAGATTTCACCCATTGTTAATTTTCTCTTTGTCTAACCCCTGATTACTTTGCTTATGTAAGCTTTATGTAACCTAAGAGGCACCAACAGCGCTTGAAGGAGAAGATTGTGTTGTCTAAATGGCGCCGCGTAAAAGGAAAGGATCCAAATAATTGCGGTTGTAATTGACAAAGTTTGGTAAAATGAGGTTTCTTCCCTTGCTCGCTCCCTCTGTGGACCTTTTTGTTGGGTTTTGAGACTCAGACCGCCGTCCCTGGCTGTGCAGCCAATTTGTTTTCTCAGATAAAAGTAAATAAGCTGAGCGCAATTTAATTGTGCCCCATTATCCCACCCTCCAGTCACCGTGGAAAACAAAACCCACACAATGCTCCTCTGAGACCAAGCTTTTGGAAAGAATCAAATTAGGATATACTGTGTGTGTGTGGAGAGAGAGAGCGAGAGAAAGAGGGAGAAAATAGTCTGGAGGGGTAGGGGGTAGAGAGATTTTTCTGTATGGGAGGACCCTACTGATTCAAAACTGTAAGAAAGAGCGACAACACACACACACATAAATTCAAACCCTTTAGTGTCAGTCCAGCTCCACTCCCGGCTACCAGGCCACGACAGCTATTCAGCACGTCAGCCGAACAAATTTCCAGTAAAAACAAAAGTAATTGTTTTCAATCAACTCCCCTCTCTTGGCTTGGACCGTTGGTGTGCATTCTGCAGACTGGTGTATGCTAAGACACAGTTCTCTTGTGAGCACAGAGAAGAGAGGAAGGCAGATCTTTTATTTCTGTAACACACAGAAAACCAATTTGTGGGGTTGAAATGCTTCTCGTCAATAGCACCGGCTGCAGCCTTCAAGCTAATTAGAAACTTCAGTGAAACAGCAATAACAAGTTAATTATGTTGCAGGGATATTAAAGTCGTGTATTCCCTCCCTCCATCACCCTCCCTGCTCTCACATCTCCGCCAACGCTCGTCTTTGTTAGCACGCCGCTTGTTCTCTCTCTGTGTTAAGTTCTCGAGAAAGGCTTTGAACCCACCGCACTTTAGAGATTGCATATTGTTAATTAATGTTTGATCATTTATCTCTAGTCCTGGTGAAGAGCTGTTTGTTTGCAGGGTCATTATGGAAGATCGCGTTTCAGTTTGCGTTCAGCCCTGACTAGCTCGAGTAAACAAAAAGGAGAAACAAAATTAACAGCTTAACAAATAAGTTGGTTTCATTAATCATTTGGTCTGCAGCCATGATAGTATGTAATATATGTAAGTAATATATGTCCACGTTGTTATTTTGAACAGGGATATAGCTTGGTCGACATGACTCAATATGAGGGTTTTCATGATTTTTTCTCATAGTTTATAATTTAGTAATCGACTTTAAATGTCATGTACAATTATACACAGTGCATCTTGTGCAATATTTGTTCTCTGCATTGAACCCATCTGGAGTGTTTCCATGCCACTTCGGCTATCTGGATAAAGATTGTGGCAAGTTGAAAAAGTACCCAAGAACATGTATGTACCACGCACATTGCCACATTACGGCTTTTTTGAGCTGCATAACTTGAAAATAACAATATATGACATGCCTGGCAAACACACATAGTGACTACACCATAACCCTTGAAGCAAAGGGTGTAAGAAAGAGAAATTAGTTAATATTTCATAACAAACATGTTGTGGTCCTAGTCTATATTAAGTCCTGGTTGTGTGGTGGCTGGATTTGATACACATATGTTCTGCTATTTATTAACCTGTCTTTGATCATGGAAATAATAGTATGAAAGTTTATTGACTGTTTGGAGCTTCCCTGACATTTTAAATCCACAGGAGGGAGCTATTGAGCTTTTGATTGTGCTGTTGGTTGTGGCTGTGGTTTTATGGTGGCTGACAGCAATGGATTACCATCTCGTCTTCATCATCTTGTGTACTCTGTTTAATGTGCTGATGCGGGTCTTTTGAAAATTCTGTGCTATGTAGTTTTACACCCAGGCTCTCTGCTCTGAAATGCAGATACTAATATATTATTTCTCACGTCCTCTCTCTCCCACTGTTTCAGTTGGATCATTACCCTCCAGTCAGCTACACCCTACCGGACGCCTCAGAGACACAGTTCAACCTCGTCAAGACACTGTTCTTGGGCAAAGTATTTGGTGAGTATGTCAGCTTTTTCTGCTCACGTGTGTTTAAAATTTGCACTTGCTGGTTTTTTAAACAAATTTCACACTGTACAAGTGTTTATCTCACCGATTATGATCGCATTTTTTTGTTTCCTATGTCCTTTTGTAAATCAACTCATACCACTCATACTTAAAACTACCTGTTTAGGAGCTTTCTGGAGTGTTAAGGAGCTCAGATTTCTAATCTTGAGGCTGCAAAAAAATATTATCAGGAAAATAAAATGTAATTAATTGATGTGGGTTGCTATAATCCCCACCTGGAGCAGACAGTTGATATCTCTCCTGTGTAAAATTAAAGCCTGGACTTGCATAGAAGCCCGGAGGCACATAAAATGTGAATGCAGCCTTGTTTTTTTCAACTGTTGTCATATTTAGGTTCTCAATTTATGTATTGATCTGTTTATGCTGTATATGTAACTATCATTATATTTCTGTTACTTCATGCTTCATAAACCCATTTAGATAAACTATCTCATTTACAAATGGGCCCTTCAAACACAAGTACATAATCAATAAAAAATTAAGGCAACTCGAGACTAAATTAATAAAAATACAAATACACACAAACAAAATCTCTCAATGTGCTTAAATATTCTGCCTTTTGTCTAAATTGAAACAAGGCTGTAAGTACACATTATGTCCACTAGAGGATGCCAGAGGACCGCAGAGTGAAATTGGTGCAGCAAATGATCCTCATTTCCCCTATGAGCACCACAGCTGTGGCTAATAAGGTTATGGAATCTGGCAATGCCAATATAAGGATGGAAACGTTCTCATCAATACGACCTTGATATTTTGCATTGGACTTTCCAGGATTTCCTCAGTGCTTAACCAGTTTAGATAAATGTCCGAATGAATCCCCATCCTTTACTTTACATCCTTTACTTGAATTTTGCCTTTGATGTAGCTATTTAGGTCAGTCATAACTGTTTGGACTCATTACTTCTACGAAACACTGGTGCTGCGGTGCTGAAGCTGATTAAACTGTGCTTCATTGTCTTTTGGTCAGTTTATTTTTTGGATTTACTAAAATCATAGGTCTTAACAAAGTTCTAAATCATCTACCAAAGCACCTTACACTTTGATTACACTAATTACCCTAATTATCATGAGCGAATTACTTAAACCTATTTAAGTCGTAGCTGTGGTTTATGGCTCAATATCTGTCAGTTTTATTCACTACTTTCATTATTCATAGTTTACATCACTGCAGCTTGCTCTGCTATTCTATTCTATCATATTCGTCTTTTCTCTTCCCTTCCTTCCCCCTCATCTCTTTTGTCTTTTACCTCAAGTGCAGAGAAAGTCAGTGAGGTTGAAGTAATGGCTGACTTCACTTACTAGCCAGAACTATCGACTGCTCCGCACACCACCAGAACCTCTGGGAATACAACACTGTGCGCGCGCACACACACACACACACACACACACACACAAATCAGTCATCTATCTTTGCCTGGCTAACACAGCACAGACGCGTTAAGGACACACAGGACAAAGTCAACTCACATGACAACACATCTCCAACTCATACAGTCAGCTCCTGATTTGCAGCCTTGCACTTTACACATCAACACACTCAACATAGTGGAATTTTACTACAGGTCTTTAACATTGTCAGAATAACAACAACTTCATAACAGAATAATATGTATAGACAGAAAAAAGAAGGTAATTGACTGGAGTATTTTGGTGAGAAAGATGCAAAAAGAAATGAAAACAAAAGCTGGCCTTTTATTTTGCGCATCTCATCAGAGCTGTTCCTCTTCTGCACTGGAACCGCAGAGACAAGAGAGGCTGTCAGATAGCTGAGCTATCAGATCCTCTATTTCTGGAAGAAAGGGGCCCTGTGTTTGGTACACGCACACACACTGATCACAGTGACGTCTCCTCTGTCACCTCACAGTCTGCTGATTGTTAGATGGGATGAATTGGCTGGAATAAAGATGGTGGAAATAAAGCAAGGTAGACGTTAAAGAATAGAGAGCTACACAGAAAGATCAGTATTCAGATAACCAAACACATTTTCTATAATCATCATCAATATACAGTAAAGATGTGGGGGCTTTTCTATTAACTAACTGAGCCCCCATCCACACTACTGCGTTTTCAAATTAAATCGAAGATCTTTTGCTATGTTTCAACCCCCAGTCAAGACTAAAACGGCAAAAACAAAGACCTAAAAGAGAGAAGTTTAGAAACATTGCCGACCCCAAAACTCGAAACTCTGGAGGGCATTTTAGTGAAGACAGACAAAACAGAGGACTTTAGAAACGATGACACAGCCGCTCACACTAGGCTCTCTGATTGGGTCTCTTAAGTCATGTTATGCAGAAACACAATGGTACTGACAGAGTTTTTGAGTTGTTATTTTTATTAAAATATTCTGTACCATGCAAATGACACTTAAGCCTCTCAGCCTACATTTGTAGGCTACAATGCATGCCGGCGTTTACTTTGCAAGGCAAGGCAAGTTTATTTGTATAGCATGTTCCCACAACAAGGTAATTCAAAGTGCTTTACATAAAACATAAAGGGAAATATAAAAAAGTTTAAAAGCAACATAAAATATAATAAAAGTTACAGTGTAAAAAGCTAAAAATGAAGAAAAAGAAAACAGGACAGTAAAAGTTACAGTCTTACAATCTTAAATATTTAATTAAAAGCAGTGGTAAAAAGAAAAGTCTTCAGTCTTAATTTAAAAGAATCTGTTTCAGCAGACCTGCAGTTATCTGTGAGTTTGTTCCAAATATTCGGAGCATAATAACTGAACGCTGCTTCTCCTTGTTTAGTTTTTACTCTGGGGACAGAGAGCAGACCTGCCCCAGACGACCTGAGAGGTCTAGATGGTTCATAACGAAGCAGAAGATCAGAAATGTATTTTGGCCCTAAACCATTTAGTGCTTTGTAAACTAACAGCAGGAT
>JAPMOB010208462.1:0-40325 GCA_029875015.1 Lepomis gibbosus
AGACTTGACTTGGACTCCAGCTCAGAGACTTGAGACTTGACTTGGACTCCAGCTCAGAGACATGAGACTTGACTTGGACTCTAGCTCAGAGACTTGAGACTTGACTTGGACTCTAGCTCAAAGACTTGAGATTCCTGCACAGCTCACGTCATTAAAGTCATGATAGGGTCTAATTGCCAGACTCTCCTCATATAACTTTCTTCTTTAATTACTCCTAAGCTTCTTTTAAAATTAAAGCCTCTCCTGATTGAAATATCTTTGTTCTTCTGCTCCAACAGCTGCAGCCTGTAGACAAAAATCATCCCCCTGCAGCTTTATGTAATTTGATGCATGTACTTATTATATAATAATTTCCAGTACAGTTACTCCGCTACATAAATCATTAGTCACTGTCCATCCATCCAGTCTGAGTGCATCACTCCAGCCACATTGAACCACTTCTCCGATGTTTACGTCTTCTCCATCCTAAATCTCTTTTCTCTGGAGGAGATCTTGACGATCAGTGTTACATCAACAAACTGCGTTTCTGCTGCCACATGTCAGATTCACTGTGCTCAAGAAACATGAAAGAAATGAACCTCTGCGCTGTTTTATGTAAAGGCCATACGAGAGCCGCTCCGTGATTATAAATGTTTCACATAATCTGTATGAGGAGAGCAGCTGTAGCGTACTTCACACGCTGTGACATGAACAGTAAAGTAATAAGACCCTTTGCTGCGGTTACAGAGTGTAAGACTCAGCCAAGTCTTCACTTTGACTCGTTTTCAATGCATGCAGACTTTTCTGAATACAAAGTGGTTAACATGCAGGAAACGTTGATAATTGGCTCTTTAGTTACTGGAGAGCTGCCAAAAACAACCAATAAATCCTGGGCTTGTCATGCTTTAATAGGAGCTATCACCATGACTGAAACACATGTTCAGCCAATCAGATTGATCCATATGTTGTATTACACCATGTAGAACAGACGGAGGCTTTGTGCAACCAGAAAGTGAGGAGACTCACTAGTGCTGCAGACACACGGAGGCCTCATAGATAGTCTGAATTTAAACTTTATTCATCCCTGAAGGGAAGTTACAGTAGCGACGTTCTACTTAAAATAAAATCACAGTTACAAAACATAGCACCCAGGGTCAAAACTATCTGCAAATACCTTTTTGCTTTTGTCACCTCAGACGACAGATGAGTGGAGGTTGCCAAAGAAAACAAATTGAAGTGACGATCATATGCTGAGAATTAACAGTATTCTAGCTAAGCTGACGACATCACAGCCGCCTGATTGAGAGTTTCTGTTGGCTGCTGGAGTTCAGCACTAAAGAGCCACTTGGAGGCTTTTACAGATTTACCCCTTAACATAAAGCCAAGGTAACTGTCAGCTGGTCTGATCATCAGTGTTTACTTGGCCTTGCAGGTTGGTTCTGTCTGTTACAGAATTGATAAACAAGGTCACTTTCGTAGGCCAGATTTAGATTAGACACACTCCGTCCAGGTGCTGTCTTGGTGTTGTGATTAGACTAACTCCTTCTTTACGAACTCACGTTGTGCAGACAAGTGCTTTCCAAACCCTCAGAACTTTATTAAGTCTAGCGGGGATTTAAAAGTTTCCAAAGATATCAGATATGCCAGGCTGGAATACTATAAATATAAATAAATCATAAAGCTGTGATGATGTGTTTAAACAAGCCTTTAGATGTGGGTTTAACTACCTATAGCACCAACTGAGCACTAGGGGGTATAAAATATTTGCCCCATGAACTCCAGAGTGTATTTCATCCATTGCTGGTGGTTTGAGTAAGCAAACATAGTCTGATGAAACTCAGGTCTTTGTGCACAAAAATTCAAAGATACTTTTTTATAATAACGGTATATGACAATGTGAAAACAAGATGATGATCTGAAAGGTGTTGCTTGTAGCGATTACAGAGAATCATCTGCTAATTCTGCATCTCCTCTCTGCTTCATGAGGCTTTTTAGTGAGTTTTAGCTCATTGTTTATATCTCAGTCTGCAACTTTTCTGTTCTGGTTCCTCTCAGCGATCTCATAATGCTGTTTTCAGAGAAAAGGTTGTAAAAAAAAAAGCCACCGTACACGACCTGCTCAGCACCAAACAGCAGACAGACACAGTTAGAGAGTAGCTGGTGAACATAGTGGAGCATTTTGCAGATATCTCCCTCAGGAACTGGTGAAGACCAAACAGAGCTACCAGAGAGAGACTTTTGGACTCACATTCATCAGGTGACACAAACACGCCACATGAATGTTGCTCTGTAACAGCTGGATGTGTTAATAAGCAACAACTAAAATAAATAATATCCTCCTTCACTGTCAGTGGGAACAAAGTGCATGAATGAAAAGCAGAACTGAGACAGCCAGTCATCCTTCCTCTGATTAAACACATACACAGATATGTGTGTGTGTGTACCTGTACACACTCACACTGAAGCGTTCAGGCTTGTGTAACAAGTTTCTGGGCTTTGAGCTCATCCTCTCCAGGGGCCACTTTATGGAGCTCTGCCTTTTGAATGTGGCTCAGTTAAATCCACATTCAAACTGCAAAGTAGGCTGTAAAAAAGCAGCTCGGTTTACAGACGACATCTCGATTCCATATTGTTGTGCGCATGAAAGGAGCTTGCAACGTGCATGCGGTACTCAAAAGTACGATTATCACCTTTTAATCTCCTGAAACATTTCTTGAGATGTAAGTTTAGATCCGTGACATTTTATTATTCAACATGAAACCTTAACCCTCTTTTTCATAGTCTCCAAATGTCAAGCTGACTGGATCCACTCCTCTTCTGAGTTTGACGGCGACAGAGCAAAATATACACTCAGCATCCAGTCGGCCTGCTTGTGTGAAACCTCCACTGATTCCATATTTCCCTCATTAGTGTGCAGCGTGCGGGCCAGGTCCATCTGCCTCCCATTAACAGTGGCAGCCAGAGAGGCTCGACTCTCACACAGACTCAACTTACGCAGCCCATGTGAAAGCCTCCATAAAAAGTTTTCCCGTTGTTACCTTTGTGTCAGGGAAAGATGTCGTTTGGAAAACCAGGATTCTTTCCCTGAGCAAGCCTGTCACCTACTGGTAGAGCTGGGAGCAGCAGCGAGGTCAGTGTCAGAGCCGAGGTCAGTGCTCATCACAGGGTTAAAAGAAATAACAACTGAATTATCAGCCAGTTTAAAAAAGTGACATGCTAAGTAATTAGAGAAGAGACTGTGGACCTACAGTTCTCCTGACAGTGAGCGATGGCAGAATCTTGTGTGATTAGATAAAAAAGGAAAAATAAATTAATAACACATTTTAAAAGTATACAAACTATTTTAAAATATATTAAGAAAGGAGAGATCTCAGTAGATATTACTGCTCTGATCTGAGCTGTTTTCTTTGTTTTGCTTTGATTTGGGGCTTGATAATGCTTTGGGACTGCAGTTCATATAATTTGTGACGTAAACAGGAAGTATAACATTTCCATGGAGTCAGTTTGTTAGCTGTGGGCTACAACTCGAGCCCCATTTTTAAGATTAAACTTGTTTACCGTTAAAAGTATGACGAATTAGCTATTAGAAGTTCCTGTCTGCAGTGTGCCGATGATTGTACAACCGACTATCACTGGATCACTTTGATACTGAGAAAACTTGCCGATACTCGGGCATGTTCTGCAGGTAAAAGGAGAGGGGCAGGGACTTCTTCTTCTTATATTACTTTTGTGGGTAACAGTCTGTTCAATCATCATCTAATCACTATTTTATCACTTTCACATAAAAGGTCTGTTAATAGATAATGCTCAGTAAAAGTGTCCCAAGGTAAAATAAATAAACAAAATAAAGCCTTCATATAAAGAGCCTTCTGGTGACATAATTCACTCTCTGGCGGCCATATTGGAGGTCAACTGTTTGCTGTCATACAGCCAGGTTTTTCCACTATGAACCAAAACACATTGTACTTTATATGTCCCTTATGTTTCTATTAAATCCCGATCAACAACTCATGAACAGAGTCTAGAGCCATGCTAGCAACTCTGCAATGCTCCTACTTAGCTTTGGGCTAACGTTGGCATGCTAACAATGAGTTGCCCTTGACCTGAACCTTCGTTGGATGCGGCTGTTAAGCAGGTATAATGTGTCTTAGCATGCAACATTTGCTAATAAGCACTAAACACAAAGCACAGCTGAGGCTAATGGGGTTGTTATGTATTAGTTTAGCTGGTGTGGCCAAAGGTAAGTTAGCTACATGTGCTAATTAAAGAATTTTTTGATGGTCTGGTTAAACAAAAAAGATCATACTCTTAAAAAAAAGGTCTATCTCTGTAGGGATTGTTTGCACAATGTTGTCAGATAATAATCTGAGCCTGGCGGTGACCCGAGATTACGTTGCTGTCCGGTTTCACTTCTGCTGGCTGCAGCGCTCTCACTCATACTGGACCAATTTCTCTTAGTTGTCCCCATTGGTCACTTAGACACAAAAACAAAACAAAAATGGGATCCAGGTTGGAAAATACAGATTTAATATGAAAAGTCCCGCTCATCCAAAGTCTGTTAAACTACCCCTGACTGATTATCTCAAATGTATGCTCAATTTGACAATTAAAATGACTCACGTTTTTATAAAAAAGGTACTGAAATACAGTTTTGCCTTCACACTCACACAGGTGTTTTCAGTTTCTCTGATTAGACGTCTGCTCAGGTTGAAGGTGGAACGAGCTCTGATGGTATGTGACCAAACTCCAAATACCAATGACAACAATAGAGGTGTAAATTTTCCTGCGCAAACAAGTCCTGAGGCAAGGTCTCAAGAGGCAACAGCATTGGCAGTGTAGAGGAGGTTTAACAAAAGAAAGTGGTTTCACTGGCACATTCCAGGCTCTAATATATTAAAAAGTAATCAATCAGGGGATTATTTAAGGTGGACTGAATAAATAACAATGAAATTAATATATTCCCGTCAACATTCCCTTGTTTTCAGTGTGGTTTGGCATGGATTAAGGAGAGATTAATGTGAATTTGAATGTTATTTGAATGATTATGAGGGTCTAATGACTGTGTATACATCCTCATTAATTTCTATCATGCAATAATCTCCCCATCATATCTCCCCATTTTTCTTTCACTTATTCTCCTCTGATTGGAGACTGAAAGTCCTCAGAGGAGGATGTGAGTTTTAGCTTTTGAGAGTGTTGTCAGATTTTTATCCAATAGAAACAAGCTTTCTGGTCCAGAATCGGCTGCTGATTAAACCCAGCTGCACATTCTAATGACTCATCTCCTTTGTCCAAAGCGCTCTCTTGAAATATGGTAGCTCCAGCGTTGTGTAATTGTGACATTCTTGCATTGTTTGATGTCCATGAGAATGAGCGGAGTGGTCTGCAGTGCATGTGTTGACTGACCGTACATGTGGTGCAGCTCTGCAGCGCTGACGGATGATGCGTTGAAGGGCGAGTGTTTGGAGTTAGGAGCACTTGGGAGGAAATATTTTGCCTCTGCAGTCGTGTTTATGTTCTGACAGGGTCAGGTACACTCTCAGGGCTGAGCGATGATGCTGGTCCAGCATGGTGGCTTTGATGTGTGTTTTCTGTGGGATCTGCTCCATCCAAAATAATCTGAACTCGCCTCTTCCTTACAGAGAAAGTGAGAGTTTCACACTTGTTTTTTTTGGTTTGGCACGTTGAATGCAGTAGACGTTTGTGTTTGGACTTCATGACACAAATTCTAAGAAGTGGAACCAGTTTTATTACGAGGAGTGACATCCTAATTGATCATTTTCAGCCATGCTAGTGATCACAAGTGGGCAGTATTAATGCTAAATTTGTAATACAAAATAGGATTTTGTAATTTGTATTTGATAGCACTGATGGTAATTGCTTCATATTTTGTATGAAAACACTTATGAGAAATAGGTTTCCATCGCTTGTCCATCGATTCTTAACACTTCCTGTGAAGTTTTGGTGTCGTTTTAGTAGCTTAGGCCAAATTATTTACCAATGTATGAAACATTCTAGCTAACTATCTGACCCAAGTAGCAGCCCTCACAGTTAGCGTTAGCTTGCTACTTTCAGTCTGTGTTAAGTTTTCATTGGTTGTGCAACAAAAAAACAGTAAATTGTTTCAGAGTTGATGTACAACATGACTTTTTAATGCCACGGGATGGTGTAACACGTATCAATATTGTGCTGCAACGCCATTAAACAGCAGGTTTTCAACACTAGTGTTTGTTGATGCAAAGCAGGCTCTTTATTACCAAACACATCTGAACTAAATTAACTATATGGGTCATTTTAGCAAACTGTTAGTTAGTTTAACATTAAACTTTTGGTGGCTTTAAAACTAACCTTCTTCTGGGTGAGGCCGATGTGCACAGTTCTAGGGTTACGTCGTTTGTGTTGCTGGGACGCAGCAACATACGGCCTCTGAAGGGTAACGTTAGCGTAAAATAATTTGAAAGCATCAGTTATGACGCACTGAGATGGGAACGCATTGGAAAAGCTGTTGCTCTCAATCATGGTCCACTTAATCAGCTGAGTCAGTGTTCTGGTGAAGGGACAGATCAGCTGGGATAGACGGTTTTCTTGGGACGCTGGAAAAGATTAAAATTATGGTATTTGGTATCTTTAGTACATTTTCATGAATCTTTGTCCATCTCTGCTAGTGAGCACCCACAGGAGAGGCTCTGACACGTTGGTCTGTCAGCTAGGAAATAGACTGTACTTATAAAGGACCTTTCTAGTCTTCTTTCTATTCTTTTAATGTGTCTAATACTTTGATTTATGACCAAATTCCTGCAAAGCTAATGGCATCAGTCTTAGCTGTGTGTTTAGTGCTAATTAGCAAATGCTCGCACGCTAATACACTAAACTAAAATAGTGAACATCGTGATAAAAACATACCTAGCTTTGTCATTTTTACAATGTTAAAATAAGCTCAAATCACTACTGTGTCTAAGGATTATATTATTTTTATTAAGGCATTATACTATCAAACTAAATTAACCACGATTACTTTATTTTATTAATTATTTCCAGCACAATTTAAGCTACACTAGGCTACTGAACAGTTTACCAAACTGGTAATAAACTCTTGCTGATTCGAGAAAAGGTGACCTGCAGGGCGTTGTGCACTATGAGTGAAGGACAGCCCTAAGGAGGCTGAACATCTGAAGCCATTAAAAACCAAGGGGCAGATAAATGACGGCGGCGGTATCTATCAACCCGCCTGCTACTCACGTTAACACATGGGTCAGATATTCTCGTCTCACCTCACTGTTCCTCTTAAGTGGAAAGGTCAAGCTGTTCATCATCGCAGGATCTTTTGAAGTTATGGTGCTGTATCATGTTTATGCCTCGAGCACTTTGATTGTCGCGGGGATTTATCGTGCATTGTCCATTAAGCAGCATACCTGGTTTAGTATGCAGATTTATGAGAGGTCTTCAAGTGCTGCTCATGCTCCGGCTTGTGTTTCATTTCGTCATGGTCACCGTCTGCTTAAAGCGACTCTGAGGTTAAAGGGTATTTTTAAACCTGGACCTTGTTTTCCAATGTTTTTGTGTCTATGTGATTAATTGGTCCAGTTTTGAGCGAGGGTATTATTGAGCAGGGAAACAGCAAGTAATCCTTGCGGGCAATTGCTCTCCATTAAAGTAGATCCACTAAAGCGCTTGTTTTTGCCACTGACAGGCTCAGATGGTTATTTTAAGTGTCTGACAACATTGTGGAAAGACACTTTGTCCCTACTGAGGCACACTCGTTTTTTTATAGAGGGAGATCCTAACCAGAAACAGTTATAGCTCTATTGCTCTCTTCAAAGCCACCACACTCTATTAATAAAAAAAGTAACTTTACCTTGCAGAACACGGGGGTTTGCTGGTCCATCTTTGCCTAGGTTGGTTAGTTTGTTTGTGTTATTGAGAGAGAAAATATTATTCATTCAGATTAACCTGCAAGGTAAAGGAATTAAAGGTGCCCATATATTGGCAGTTTGAGTTTAGGGATTTTAAAAAATAATAGCTTGGGCTATTTATTGTAGTTTTACAGTAGTCTCTAACTCTAAAGAGTTGGTTGAGGTGGACAAGTAGGCCAGAGGCCAGACTTTTAATCAGGAGACAGTTGTTCGTTTCCTAAACAACATTAAATGTTTTTATTTAAGTTACTCAGGGTATGTAAGTTGCGTAAGTTACGCAAGTAACGTTACTTAACTTACATAAGTTAAGTCACGTAAAGTTATTTTAACCCAAACCATGATCTTTTCCTAAACCTAACCAAGTACTTTTGGTACCTTAACCTAGCCTAAATAGCAGCGTTTTGCAACTTTAACCACTAGTTTTAAGTCTAACCTGATGTTGCATATTTATTGTTGCTAAGTTTAGCATCCAAAAGGGTACCCAGGGTGTTAAAAAGCGACAGCCAAGGGGTCCTGACCAAGAATCTGTATGAGACGAGTGGGGAGTGAGAATGTGTTGGTAAAAGAGGCGGATAAGAGTGAAACATACCAAAATTATGTGGTAAAAGAGGCTAAAATGCTCTGTAGAGCTGCAGAGCTGGTGTTGATTCTCAGTGGGTTCAGCACCACAACAGACCATATGACACAGTACTTGTAATCTAAATTTAATGTCACCATAAAAATACCACTAATCAGAGTTATAAGCCATCTCATTTTCCAGCTTTCCTTCAGCTGTTTGTACCTGGTTCATTCAAAACATCTCTTAGTTCATTACATCAGTTAGAATTAAGGTTAACTTTTTTTTGTTACCATCAAGCTGGGAATACCATACCAACATACTGTAACAGCCAGTTTACATACTCTACAAACATTCAAATGTTTCTAGGTAACTACAACAAGTGCTTTTAAAAAACAAACAATCATGTCACACAGCGCATGTAAACACAGTCAAATGAAGCCGAACAAGCGTTTGCTGGACCTTATTTACAGGCTGATGAGGAGCAGCAGGAGCAGTGCAGGAGGTAATATGGTGAGCAGGATGTTTTGGCCGCTCTGTGACGCAGCGTTGAGGTCATAAAGGTAGTTTTGGCTGCACAGACTGCAGTCTTCACCGCAGAAGGAGCAGGTGGACATGTCGCTCCTCCACTCTGATTTATAAGTCCTCACAGTCCTCCGCCCTGGAAGAGTGGGTGAAAGGTCATAGGTCAAAGTGTCAACATGAATCTACCTACATTTACATCAAGCCACTATGTGTAAAATCTGAACGCTTCATAGGTGCAGCATTTCTGATTGTGTAGCTTATAATGATAATAATAATAATAATGATAATAATGATAATCATTAACTCTTACTTGGTTCATAATAATCATAGATGAGAACAGCTGCTTCCTGCACTTTGGCGACCTTATACTCCATGAACAGAGGAATCTGTAGACACATCTCCTCTGTCGTCACCTGGAAACACATTTACATTTGACCTTTTGGTCTTTCACTTCAGACGCAGTACAGTGTGTCTGTGATACAGATGTTTCAGTGAAGCTTACAGAGTCCAGGTAGAGGATGAGGTTCCCCGGAAGTATCTCCACTTTCTTTATGACCTTGTTGGTCTGGATGCCGTTTGTCGGCACGCTGAAACCGCTCAGAAGACCCACCTCCATGATGGCCATGCCTGTCACATTCAGACCCAGACCCTCTGACAGACTGCAGGCGGCGACAACAACGTGAACATGTTAGAAAACTACACATTTTATTAATTAGGACAATGGATTAATTAGATGTCATACATGTGCAGAAAGACTGAGAATCTTAAAATAAAGTAATTATAATAATAATAACTTTATTTGTATAGTACTTTTTTAAAACCAAGTTACAAAGTGTGGACAGTAGAAACAGACAAAATTAAAATATAAAAATACAAAACTACTACTTTATAACATACTTTGTCTTTTTTTAATTCTATTTAAGTTATTATTATATTATACTATATTGTCATTAATACCAAATGCATATGTACAAAAAAAAATTGTATGAACTTACCATTATTTCAATATAAGCACTTTCTTCATATGGCAACTTTTAATAATGAAGTCAAAATTTTCATTTAGCTGACGCTTTTCCCAAAGTGACTTACAATTGCCATATAAGAGGTCGCACGTCCCTGGAGGAAACGAGGGGTTAAGTGTCTTGCTCAAGGACACATTGGTGTCACAGTGGATTCGAACCCGAGTTTCTCACAACAAAGGCATGTATCTTATCCTCTGCGCCATGACCATCCCAAATATACTTTTACTAATATACTAATTATATTACATTTAACTTAACAGAAATAGTTTTATAATGTATCATTTATCATAATTAATTAAATAAATGTTGATATATATATATAATATAAATACTAACTTTAGTTCAATTATTTATTTAATTAATGACTGAAACTTTAGTAAAGAGCAAATCTATTATACAACATAAGTTGAAGTGGAATCTTATTCATATCAGCATATTATTTTGTAAATGGATAATGACACTTTTTGCATTCAAAAAGTTTATTTTGAAATGTTTCAGTTTTGTTTCTATGCAATATGGTTCTGAAATTCCCATCTGGTGTTTTTATTGTTTATCCTCTTCACGTCTGATTATGTTTTACCGTCTGTAAACAAGCTTAGTGAAAGTTTGACAGCTATCATACACACGCTGTTGATTGTTGTGTTGCCGACACAGTTGCATCACGCCGACGTCATGCGAACAAACAGCCAACCTGCTCACCTGCTGCAGATGTACAGATGTGCCGAGTTTATTTCTTTGTCAAACAGCTCGATGTACAGATGAAACGCCTCTTGTTCGCCGGCGTCCCGTCTCCTCCTCATCAGCTCCGCGCCTCTGACGTTGTAAAACACGTTCAGCTGAGGTAGAAGAAGAGGTGGCGAGATTGGTTTCAACGTGGGGCCCGAGCAGTTTGAGGGTGCAGACTACAAGACCCACAGTGTCATGTTGGCATGAGGGTGCACAAACTACACAACTGACCTCAGACCAGGTGTGCTCATTACAACATTATTCCCCTAAAACTGGATTAAATTATCTGGTTGTTACAAGAAAATCCTGTGAGAGGTCACTGTGGGGCAGAGAGTGGAAGTTTTTCCAGGTGCAAATGTGATGCATAATTCCCCAGACACATGTGGCGCATGTAAGAAGCAAAAGAGCACAGAATGGATTTACACAAGCCATAAGGAAGACAGAGAAAAAAAGGAGAGAGGACATGGTGAACTGAAATAACTAACAGAATAAAAAATAAACTCAAACCCCAATTTTAGAAAGAATTAGAGAGAAAAAAAATCATAATAAAGTCCTCAGGCTGCAAATAAAAGCAAGCAGGTGTCAGGGGGGGTTTGAGGTTTGTGTTGTGATAAACTTGAATTTGAACTTGACAACTTTTTATTGTATCGTAGAGCAGTGGGCCCAGGGAGCAGTTAGGGGTTCAGGGCCACCCTTGACAATGGTCCGTGTTGCAACCCTCCAGTTCCCAAGTCCCCACGGACTCCTGTGTGTTAAAGAGCAACAACACAAAGAAACATGCCATGGCCAGGAATCGAACCCGGGTCAACTGCTTGGAAGGCAGCTATGCTCACCACTATAGCACCATCGCTCAGGTTGCAACTGAACTTATGATATTTTTTGTGCATTTTCCGCTACCTCAGACATCAGATATACACCCAGAGCTGCTGGACCTCCTACTGTGTCTACCTCTGTTTACATGTCAAAGACTTTACCTGGAGTCTTTGATGAGTCTTATTATGTCGTCCCTTCTCTTGTTAAATTAATATTAATATGATTCCTGTCTCTCCTTCGGTTTCCCATGCGCTCTCTTTGACTATTGTACGTGCTTTCTCATAGGACAGCTATTCTAAGGTACCAAAACAACAAGCCCTACTAGAAAATGCAGCAGGTTTGAAAAAAAACCCACAATGAGGTGAAGACACGTCTCTGGTCTGCTGAACTAGAGGACTCATCCTGGCGAACATTTTTTCTTTCTGTGTTTAAATAGAAGTTTGTCATAGTAGTGATATACTGTGTTGTAGTCAACAGTTTAAACATTTCTGTGGTTTTACCTGAAACAGTGCGAGTCCACGACCTTTTGCAGTCACCTGGAGGTTCAGCTCCTTCTCCGGTTCAATCTGAAACAAGGTGAGACAAAGTTGCGTTCTAACTGCAGATCAGTGAGCTGACTATGAACAAGCCAAGCAACAACTGTACAACCTCGTCTGGCTTCCTTCAGACAGACAGATATTTTTATACAAGGATATTTGACCCTCTGGCTCAATGTAACATTGGCACACCTAAAAGTGCAGCCGTTCTCTCAGATCAAGGGCCCTTGACCTCATCCTTTGTTGGATAAGTCATCACATATGGATGTATGGTCAAGACCCTCTTGGCGTCAGTTTGTAATCCACTGGGGAGCCCTTTAGCATCATAGTTCAACGCACTAAGGGAAGCCCTGTAACATCATTTTTCAAAGTTCGTATAATAAAATAACAGACAGGTCAGAGTAAGTAGGTGGTTGGATGGGCCAGAATCTGGACTTTCAACCAGGAGGAGGAGGAGTGGTTTTTGCTTCCTGTCTGAAACCACTGTCATAATCTTTGAGCCATGTTGACTTGGCGTCCAGACCCTTTTGAATTTAGTTTCTTATAGCGCCGTTATCAGGACGCCCTGTCAGATTTAGCCGAACAGCTAATTCATCAGAATGTTCTTTGATATTGGTACTAAAAATGTTTTCATATCGTTAACCCATCTGCCTCACCTCCCTGTGATCTCAGCTCTCATTGGTTATTGATCAACAGCTGCTGAGTCATAACTGCCAGATAACCTCTCAGCTTTTGCCTCTGATAAATGTGTGTGGTGTCGGCGTACCTGCTGGCTCTGGTATAGCAGGTAGTTGTCCTTGCGGATGTGGAAGGAGGCGATGGCGGTCGAGAGGATGGTGGTTACTGTGACAGTGAGGTCAAAGTCGTGAGAATTGCCAAGAGCTGCGAAGGTGGACAAAGCCTGCAGAGCCACGACCGTGTCCTGAGAGAGGAAACGAGATTCAGAGTCATAAGCTGCATATCTGTGAATCTGTTCCAAAATATTCTGTTACAGTTCAGTCGCTGATGGACTTCTGCTTTGATATCCGCTGCTGGTTTCCTGTTTACAGCTGTGTATGTGAGCTGTTGTGTGAGTGTTTATGTGTGCACATTTATATACATCTGTTTTTGTAGACAAATAGAGAGATTTTGGGCTGACAAAGCCTGAGAAAAACCTTTAGTGTATGCGGAGCTACTGACACTGTATTTAGATCTTTAGTTTTTCCTTGTAGCATCTGTCATGCATGTTTGTGCATGCGTGCGTCCATGCGTGCTAAGGGGTTAATCCTCCGTTAGTCACCACATGCTCAGACGGCCAATGTCTCCTCAGGGTTTGTGACACAAACCACAGTTTTCGGTTAAAGTGACACACGTGGGAATTTCTCCTTTTACATCAAACCAGTTTCACCAGTTTCCTGTCTGAAAAAGTCTTCAGTCCTTTAAAGGTAAATTGCCTTTTGTTTTTTGGTTTGATTTTGCATCGTGTGTTCTAATCGCACGCTCACAAGGACGCACAGGGCGAAGTGAAGCCAACCTTTCTGCATAGGGATTTAGCAGTTGTTAGGCCTTCAAGAGTAAGGCTGGAAATATTTTTGTATTTTAATTGCAAACAAATCCCATGAAAAGACTCAAACCAACATTGTCCAAGTCCGTCTCTCAGTTCTGTCTGACTTATGAAGCAGCTGCTCACTGTATCTTTTAACAAACATTACTCAAACAGCAGGAAATAGTGAATTTGTTAGGGACTATTTTCAGCGGCGGATGAATCCACATTTTCATAGGATTAGTTTACAAAAAAAAAGAATATACCAGAGTTATCCTTTAAGAGTAAATAATATTACTATTCTACTGGCCACCTTGAAAACAACATATTGTTACAGCCTTAGATTATTTTTCATCTGTTACCTGAATAAGTTAAGATGAACTTTGCGCCCCTTTCGAGCCGATATACTTTACATATTATTAATCTTGACTTCTGCACACTTTGTAGAAACTCACCTGGGTGCTTCCAAATCCTCCGTTGTGGTTTCGCTGTTGGCTGAGCCACTTCATGAGGCCGAGGCCCTCTGCGATCAGACCCAGTTTGTGTTGAGAGAGAAGCACGTAGGACGCCATCTCAATGTCCGCAGAGCGAGGCTGCCACGACGATGACAGGCCGCCGTCTGGGGAAGACCACATCGGCACACCATCTACTCACAGAGGAGAATCAGAGAACATACAGGCATCATTAAAAACTATAATTTAATTGGCAATTTCTTCAATTAATTCAAGACATATAGAAAATAAGACTCACAGATAACTTGCCCAATGTTGTCCTAGCATGTCTGGATAACTAGCTAACTGGGTAACTTCCAAGGCCGAAAAAGCACAGCGCTAATTAACTACATGGGTTTGTGAGGCTACATGTTTTGTACAAACAGAAAGCAACTAGACATTCACTGTGAAGTGTCTCCTCACTGTGTGGACAGGCTAACTTTAGCAGCCAAATCTCCCGCTCTTTGCTGGATTTGGGGATTTTCCATTCGCAGCCATGTTACAAGAGATAGTCACGTTTGCCCAACTCATCTGTTAGTCTAAAAGCTTAAAATTGTCTGAAAACTACCCAAACAGACCAAAATGACCTGTTAGCTTTAGCCTTAGACTTTTAGCATGACATCATGCCCTCGGGTGAATCTTTCAGCCCCTTTTATCAGGTTCTAGTTTTGAAACTTGTCAGCTGGAAACATTGAAGCTAGGATAAGCTATGTCGGAGAAACTAGTAAGATATTTTGAAAGTATCTAACTCAAAAAATCCCACCCACCTCCCGCCAGCACTCCCTCGAAAACCACTCCCCCAAAACACATTTTCATGCGCAGGTGTGTACCTTTCTGCTGAGCCCGTCCAATCAGGTCGCTGAGTGCCATGTTTGCGCTGGAGCTGCCGGCCAGAGCCAGGGCGTAGGTGAGCAGGCTGAGGCTGTAGTTACTGGAGACACCGAGAGCCAGGCGGGTCTCCAAGAACATCAGGGCTCCAGACACCTGGCTCCCATACTGAGCCTGACAGACAGGGAGCAGGGCAGCAAGCTTGTCAACAGTCACTTCAGCTCAACGGCATTTATGAGATAAGATCACAAATATGCTCAAGATGAGGCAACATCTTTGGACCTGAAGATGAAAAAATCCCATCTGTGGCCACATTAATTTGTCCAGCTTTCACTCTTTTTGTTTTTACAGACTGCTCATTAAGATCAAACTTTATTGATCCCTGTAGGGAAAACAACAAGCAGAGGGAGTTTATTTATACATGAGAGCCAAAATCAAATCAGACTATAGCACATGCATGTAAGTATTTGTCTTTTCTAAAGAGAAGTGGGCGCCACTTGTTACGCAAACCCCCATCTGTGTGAGCTGCAGTGCATTCTGGGTGAACAAATTGTGTCTCTGTGTCTCCTTTGGGATGGTTTTCTCGAATGTTTGATGATTAATAAACAATATATATTATAGTTTTTATGATCCCAATTCCATTTCTCGTGTGCATTACTTTCATATTGTTGTATTGTTTGGATTTGCATTGTCTTATTATTTTCTGCCTGTGTGTCATCTGTAAAGCTATTAGAATTACACAAACCTGTTTGAAAGGTGCTACAGTGTACAAATAAAGGTCGATTGATTTATTGACTCTCACCCTGATGTCATTGTCTTCCAGCAGCGCGATCAGGACGTATGCTGTGAGGGACACAGGGCCGTCCAGGCCTCCCTGGAGCTCGGTGTGGATAACCCGGCCAGGCTCCATGAAACTCCCATCAACCTCCTGCTGGGCTCCTAACCAGGCCGCTGCGCTGTCAAGCACCTGGGCGTCGATGCTGATGAATAGCCGAGCCTGCAGAAAACACCTCAGCACAAACGCAGTGAGCCTGCAGGTACAGAGTTTCTTTCATCAGTGTTTTCTGAGAGGCGTCATGTTCCTGAAGTTTTCTGTTCTAAGCTGCTTTAAAAACGTACCAGGTGCTTCCAGATGAGTCCTGGTCTCCAAAGGCACTGAAGGAGCCGTCTTCTCTCTGATAGGACAGCTCTCGCTCATAACCTGGTGAGGAACATACAGGAGATTATACAGCAGGTCAGTTCATCTTCTGAATGTTAAATCAAACACCGTGTTCCTAATGCTGATGTTTAGATACAAACTCTTACAAGAAACACACAAGTTTCTATAGATACTCAAGGGACACATCATGAAGAAAAAGTGATGTTATTGGCAGAAAAACACGAATGCAAAATGGATATTTCTTGCATGTTTCATTGACAGCCTGAAGTCTATCAGCATCAGTTGTTGCTGCAGTGTTGATGCTACCAGCAGGGACTGCAATCTAAATTGACAAGCACCAACAAAGTAGGAAGACACCAACAGGAAAACAAAGCTAGACAAGGACAACAATCCTCAAAATTAAACGGGAAGCACAGGAATCAGGAAAATACAAGAACCCCAAAATGTTCCTCAACATATTCCTCTCTACAGAGAAGCTGGTTAGAAGCTATGGATATGATATTGTGACATAACCCACGTCCTTGGTTTACCTTTCATCATGTAGTCTGTGGCTCTGTCTGCGGTGTCCTGGTCCACCCGTCCCGTGGCGCTCAGATACCTCAGGACGTAGATGTTCGGGGCAAAGTTGATCATGTTCTGTTCCCCGCAACCGTGAGGCATCTGGATCAGGGAGTCCAGGCCGCTGATGGACGGACCGAGGATGTCACCTTAACGCAAACAAAGACAGATCAGACATGATGAGAAACAACGGGGAGGTGAGTCATGTTTACCGTTTACAATCCTGAACATCACGCCACATCCCGCAAAGCAGAAGAGATGTGCATGATATTTCACTGTCACAGCAGATTAGTCATACAAATATTCTGATCTGACCAAGATGCTTGGAGGCAGAAATCATCCCACTGGATTAATTAAACCTCAGTGGCTGGATGGTAGACGAGTAAAAAGAGCAACGCAACTGCTCTGTCAAACTCAAGCATGTCTGATGATCTCAGATTCAACCTCAAGTCTCTACTTTTTCGTTTATGCAAATAAAACCAAAGATCTTATCAAGCTGTTGACGTCTTCTGGTTAACTCTGTCACCGTTTTAAGGTGCTGTTTCGCATTTTATCCTACAGTTTGTCTTTCACTGCTGTCCATGTCTGGCTTTGTTTCCTTTCTGTGTCTCACCTTAATTACCTGATGTGTCCCACCTTTCTTTAATCACCCTGCCTGCTGGTTTGTGTGTGGTGTCCGTCAGTATATCTTCTCCGGGTGTTTATTTGAGTTTCGTCCTTTGTCTGCATCAAATTCTGCTCCCAGAAGAGTTCTTTTCTTGAGCAATTTTTTGAGCCAATTTGTTTTTGGCCACACTTTTTTAGTACATTTACATTTAGCTGATACTTTTATCCAAAGCAACTTACAATTGCTATATGTCAGAGGTCGCATGCCCCTGAAGCAACTAGATTTTAAGTGTCTTGCTCAGGGACTCATTGGTGGATGCCTTGCTGCAGTGATGTTGAAGTACTCCAGTGTGTGTCAGTACACTGTTAGATCCCTCTTACAGGTGCTGCAGAGCTCACTGCTGACCACGCCCGTCAGAGATGCTGGGTTTGGTCAAAGGGGAAACACACTTGAAGGTTTGAACCAAGGAGGGCAGTGAAGCGCTTTTTTACAGCCTGGTAATTTACTCTAAAGGACTCTGGTGTTTAATCAGCTGGTCATTTGTTTAGTTTTCTCTTCGGTTTCTTTTACCAACTATTTTCTGAGCTTTACTCAGGAAAAATAACTTTCAGATGCGTCAGGACATCTGTGTGAAAATCAGTTAAACCGACCGACTCCTTGAATTTTCTTTGGGGGGGTTGTCAGATCCTGAGCCTAGATGTCTGACTGCTACATATTTGACTGAAGCGTTGATTAGTCGTTTTTCTCTCATTAGAAAAGTCCTTGGCGTGTTTATCATGACACTTCGGGGGCTTATCAAAATGTCAAGTAAAAATGTCTAAACATCTGTTGACGCGACATTGACTCTGCAGTTTGGTAAAATGGTTTCTCCCGTTATCAATGCATCAGCTGAGTTTTACTTTTTTAATAAATGTTTTAATACTTGAAAACAGATGTCTTGTAGTTTTTCCAACATCTTTTTACATCAGTATGTCCATAAGGTAACTGCTGTCATCTGATTGGATGCATTTTGAAATGTCTCCTGCAAACTTTGTAGCTTAAGGCCAAGTTTATCTCTGAGTTCGGTGAGAGAAGTCACATCTACTGTGTGTGAAGTCATGTTTCCACTCATCACATGCTAAACTACAACCAGCTGCTTCATCACAAGTTTCCTCCTCCCTGCTGACACGGCACTTAACCTTTGACATCACTACAACGCTGATTCCTACTGTTGTTATAAACATCTTGTATGATCAACACCTGAGTGCACAGGAACGTATGACCTCAGCGGGCTGCAGCTTGTGTTGCACGTGTGTTTCATGTCTGCACCTTGTTACATGGAAAAGCAACACTGAGTTTGAACATGTGTGTTTTCCACAAAGTATAAACAAACTCCGTCTGCTTATTATAATCCATGTTGTCTAACACACATGTGTCCAATGGTTAAAACATGCTGGAGTCCATATGTCTGACAGACGGGATGTCAGGATAGGAAACTAAATATACACCAATCAGCCATAACATTATGACCACTGACAGGCGAAGTGAATAACTCTGATTATCTCGTTACCATGGCACCTGTCAGTGGGTGGGATATATTAGGCAGCAGGTGAACATCGTGTCCTCATAGTTTATGTGTTAGAAGCAGAAAATTGGCAAGCGTGAGGATTTGAGCGACTTTGACAAGGGCCAGACTGTGATGTCTAGACCACTGGGTCAGAGCATCTCCAAAACGGCCTCTCAGATGAAGCGCTGAGGTTGGTTGAAGTAACTCTGGGCACCTGGGCTAATTGCCCTGAAGAGTATTTGGAACGCCTCATCCTCATTCTTAGGCATGATGCTGCTGGGCTGAGGTCACAGACCTCCCTGCACAGGTTCCATCTTTGCTTTGGTTTCTAGACATGCTGTTTTAGTTTAAGTTGCAGTTAATGTTTCTTGCACATTACAACACTCTTGCACACATTTTCCATTCATCCATCATCTTTCCCTGACATGACTGAAACTACTGAAGTTCATACCCCATACTTTATCACTTTTACTTTGAAACAAGTCCTAATTTGGCTTATTTTGTGTTAAATAAACATATTTTGTTAAATGTTTACAGTGGTGTGTCTCCCTTTTGTTGTGGCCATCTGAGCTCGATCATAACAGGAACACGTGGCACCAGGATGCACTATGGGAAGGCAAGCCGACCTAAGGCAGAGAGAGGCTTTGGGCAATGTTCTGCTGGGAAACTTTGGACCCGGCCATGGATGTGGATATTTCTTTGATACGTACCACTTACTTAAGCATTTTTATGTACACATTTTTATGTGTTAAAGATAGTCTCAGGTTTTCACTGGTTTTATTTATTTTATATACTTTTATTTATTGTATACTTTAAGCCACGCTATCCATGCAGCTCTATGGATGTCAGTTTGGGTCGGTCAGTCGGTCCAGCAGTTTGGTCCAGACTGAAATTTCTCAACAACTATTGGATGGATTGCCATGAAAGTTTTTTTTTTTTACAGACGTTCATGTTCCCCAGAAGATGACTCGCACAGCTTTGGTGGGAACTAAAAAAAATCCCAGCAGCCTCTGCTGTACTTTGTGTTTAGTGCTAATTAGCAAATGTTAAAATGCCAACAAGCTGTAGACTGAGATTGGGGGTATGGAAAAGATTATATTATTACTTAACCTGTTAAACATTGGCATGTCCAGCAGCATAACATATTTGTGATTGGCCACGGTGAAAATATTTTTCTTGTGCCCCCCGCCCCGTGTACACACGGGCGTACAAACCTGCAGCTTTTGATCAGCACCATGGACAGCAGCCAAAGTGCCAAAGGCAAATCTTACAGCCTGCCCTCGACTCAAACCACCACAGTCTGCTGTGACAATCGAAACAGCTTTTGCCAGCCTGCAGTAACAAATCAACACAAAGTAGCTGACACAGTAAGTCAAACATGGAACAACTAACAATCAAGAAAAGCACGGCAACTCATTATGCCTACACAGTGTGAATGAATGGATCACGATCCATGTGGCCATTGTTGCTGTCCCACGCGGGCCCTTGTAATTAGCTGGCCCCCAGTGCAATTACAGGCCACTGTCTTTTCATTGCATAGATTGCCGGTATTTCCCATGCAGATGACAATAAGTTTGGGCGTTTTTTTTGGGCAGCTACAGTGGTCAGACCAAAATGTCTAACTCTTTAATTTGTACACGATTTTTATTTTTAGATATATTAAGTTTAAAACAAAAAAAATGTCACAGGAACAAGTCATACAAGGGCCAGTCTTTTAGTGACTCTGTGGATAAATAAGCTGAACCTGATTATGTGTTGTGTTTATACAGTAAATCCTAAATCCTTGTTAATTAGGAATCTACGGTTCTCATTTTGTTCTGTTGTTTTATAGGAATCAGCCTGAGACCTCAGGTGATCCCAGTCTGTTTTTCCTCGGTGTGTTTACATACCGACAGCCGTCACTGAAGCTCTCTCGCTGCCCTTCACAACATCTGCCGGGAAGGTGAACATGACGTTTCTGGAAAGCCTAGATTGCGAGGAAGAAACCTCAAACAGCATCGAGGCAGCGAACGACTGCTCGAGTCCTTCGGCCTACAGAATGAACAGCAGTGAAAAATAGACACACAAACAAACCTGGTGAGTAACATTTCTGAGAAAGGCAGAGCTGTAAAACAAGATTTCTAGGTTAAAGTGGAGCAGCATATGAAGGTCGGTTCCATTAGAAGCGTTTCCTGTCTGTAACGCTTTGTGTTTGTTCTGGAGCTACAGCAGGTTGACAGACGCTCTGATAAACACAATCTGACAGCTTCAACTCTCACATTCATGTTGCGTTGAGCAAGACGCTGAACCTCTGACTTCTCACTTCACTTGTTCTTTCAGCTAAAAACCTGGGATTTATTGGAAATGGAAGTGGTTTTGCTCATGTCTATATAAAAAACAATTCCAGTGGTTCCGCACCCCCAGCTTAGGAAAGCAGAAACATATTTTGGCTAAAAAAATATGATGAGTTCTTAAAACATTAGGCAATCAAAAGTCATGAACTCATAGACATACTGTCCAGTACGAGACCAGTGACAAGGGGTTTTGAGCAGGTAACACTGCAAATACTATTTATGTAAATGAGGATTCCTCTAAATACATAGTTGCCTGTGGTATTTATGATGCTTTAATCAACTATGGACACTTGCTGTGTTGATTTTTGACCTCTAAGTCAGAAAGGTCAGTGAGATGTTTTGACTGGAGTAAAACCTGAGAGGAAGTTATTGAGTAAATGTTTGTTGCTGCACTTTTGTTGACCTCAATTCTTAAAGATTAAATATTGGCACCATATAAGCATTTAATACATGGTTATAACACTGTAACGTCGTTATAAGCACAAATAAAGACATTTCAAATGTTCATCAACAATTATAACTTCTCAACAAATACATACTTATATCTGCTTACAACTGAATTATAGTGTGTTATAAATAATTTAATAAATGTTTATCTACTGATTATAAATGCTTAATAGGAGGTGTCTCCATACAGACTTTGGTGAACTGTAACAAAATCATGGAGTATATCTTTACGGTGCCATTTACTGTGTGACATCACCAAATGAACCTCTCATGTTTAATTCTCCATTGTAAACACGTCTTTTACACCTGTAGGGTTACATACCATACACCTATACCCTGTGGGACCTTCTCACCTTGACGAGCACTGTCGTGCGGACAAAGTCAGATGCCAGAGACGAACTAGCTCTCACAGAGATGGGGATGTCTCCGAGGACCAGTGGCTTGATGGGAATGAGGACGGACGTTCCGCTTTGACTCCCCACAGACACCCAACGCACATTTGGCAAGAGGAGCTCCCCATTGTTCGCAAATTCGAAGCTCTCACTCTGTGCAACAACCACCGTGACCTGACAACAAAGACAGAAACGACCCACCCAGATCACATTAAACAGAGGCTTGGCAGAACAAAGAGTGTCGGAGGAAACGAAAGAAGAGTGTTATTGTAACCAAATACCATACCAAATAACAGCTTTGCAGAGGTGAGGAAGAGATTATGTGTTGAAGGATTTCAGGAATAATAGAACCCGAGTCATGTCTTCATCTGAGGTGACAGCCGAGTTGTATAAGATACTGACGCCACATTAGATTATAGCAACCTGATGCACACAACAACCTGTGAACCACATTCATTTCCCAAACAGGTACTTGTAATCCAGCACCGGCTGTATTCTTCTGTTGGTACGCAGTGAGACATCCCACTGGCAGACTTGATTTAAAGCAAATATATCTTCTAGCCTCAGCAGGCCAATAACAACATCACAATTTGTTTAAAATTACCTACATCTCAATTTGTAAGACATAAACGGCATCGAAAGACCTGCTCTGAGTTAATGTGAAATTAAAAATAAGTGACAAAACTTATATTTAGAGTTATGCTAGGAAGAGCCTGTGTGTTTTCAATCAAATCCTATAGCTACTTATATAAGTGGACGAAGACACTAAATTTGCATAGGGCTTTCATATAAAACTCGGCTTTGGGATGCAAATTTGTGTCTTTGACCAATATCAGTTTGACAGTGCTGATGTTATTTAACTCTGCTCTGCTGGATTTTAAACCGCTTCACAGTAGTTTGCAATCAATCACTTGATACAAACACTGCTCTTGATTGACCTCTGCCAACACACTACGGTCAAGTTAGTGGCTGAGCTACGTAGCTTTCTGAACACCAGAGCCAGCTTGGCTTACTATCACTAGTAGGTTAGTAATTAGCTTGTCAGCCACAGTAGGTCACCAATAACCCCTCTAAGTCATATATATATAGATCAATATACATTACATTCCTTGGAATTGCAGTGCCATGTTGTGATGTGACCAGAGCTTAAGGAGTAGTTTGAGAAGTTTTATGGACATTTTTCATCACGAAAACATTGGGTTTTTTTGGGATCATGGGATTCTGTATATTTATTACATAGGCAATTTTAAGTGAGTGACAGCTGATGCACGCTCATCCAATCTTTGGCATCGGCCGATGCCTGCACTCAAGAGGCCGATTTAAATAAAAAATGCCTGCAGAAACATCTGTAGCCAGCCTTGTTAGTGTCATCAGTGAGTGCTGTAAAACAGTGGGAAACGTGCCAATGCTGGATGTAACTTTCCCTGAGAGAAAATGGTGGTGGAAGACTTAAAATCTTATCTTTCAAAGTTCAGATATTTAAATGGCAACTCTCAATAACATGAAATAAAATACCACAGTGAATAATAAAATGCATGAGGACTAGAATAAAATAAAATTAAATAACTAATAATAACAATTAAAGAAAATAACCATAATAAAAATGAAAACATTACAAGGTGGCTCAGATAAAATTAGGATATGCTTTGCGGTAAAAGTGCGTTTTTAGGAGACAATGATTCAGGCAGCCTAATATCCTCAGGCAGGTTGTTCCAGAGCCTCTGGGCCCTGTCGGCAAAATCTCTGTCCCCTTTAGTTTTCAGGCTGGACTCAGGAAGAGACCGGAGAGCCCTGCCTGAGGATCTCAAGCTTCACAAAAACTTCTGAGGAATCAAAAGACCCAAAAGGAAATCTGGAGCCGGGTCACGGAGATCCTTAAAAGATTTTAAAATCAATTCTAAAATAAACAAGGAGCCAACGTAAAGAGACTAAAACACATGTGATGTGATGGCAGCTCTTGGTTCTGGTTAATACTATGTCAGCTGTCTGTACAATTAGTTTGCTTCTGGTCTTAATGAGAAAAATGGTATCATTAGGAATTCTAATGGCAGCAGGTAGATTTAATGTGGAATATCACTTTAAGGCTTCCCAAACACTAACTCTGACTGTGCAGGTTGAGGGATGTGAGGTCAAAACAAAGAGACATACTGACTGCTGATTGGCCCAGGCTGGGGCTGCATCATACTCTTATGCTCTCTATATAATCTTATATTCATTAAAATCAAACTTATTTTTGGACTGTCTTCCGGCCCAGCTGTGTAGGAGGAAGCAGACTAACCTCCAGGTCCTGTAGGAGGTTGTTGAACAGAATGACCTCTAGCAGCAGCTCCTCTCCTCGGATAACGTATGCCGGCAGATTCAAGGACAGGAAGAAATCCTGGAACACTGTGAGCTGCAGGAACATCACATGGAAACTTTATACTGTCTCATCAGGCGTAACCATCACCAACAGGACAAAATGCACCAAAACTAACAACTGAAAGTACTAATAATTGGTCATTCTTACATTAACTTTTGTGTGATACAATAAGGGGTAAAAAAAAAAAAAACGTAAATAAAGGAGAGAAGAGTAAAAGAATACTGAAACATTGACTGATCAGAAAATGATTCAAATTTCAAAGCAATAAATACTTAATAATTGGGTCTGGGGAAGTTTCTTAAGGTGACTATTATTGTCTTTTTTTACTCAAGTGATATAAATACCTCTGCAGGCCTCTCTACGATGCCTAGGCCCAGGTTCTTCGACATGACGAAGGCAGTGGCTGACCAGGTTGTGATGCTGTCTGGTACAGTCAGAGTTATCTCTTTTGTGTCTGAATTACTGAGAAAAAAACATAAGAAAAATGATTTTTAATATTAAACAAAAAAGCATTAAATAAAACCTACTGTACTGCAGGGTCGTCCACATTACGTGCACCAGGCCAAGTGTGTCATGAGATATGCTGCACGTTGCAATTGCATGTTGCAAAGCTTTATTTATAGCATTTAGCTTTAGTTTATGTATAGTTTCTTTTTCCAGCCATTTACATGCATTAATATTTGCAGTTCCCTCACTATGTTGTATGATGCCAGTTTTAGATATTACTGTAGATGCTGTTGTTGTTTGAACAAATCCTGCTGTTTTTCATGAAAATAAACCTCATTGTTTACTTTTGAGTTATTGCGGAGCCCCCCTGGTGACATTTATGAAAAATATATTAATTTGAGGCCTCAAATTAAAAATTCGTGGCCACAAATTATTATTTTGAGACCACAAATAATAATTTTGAGGCGACAAATAATAATTTTGAGGCCTCAAAATAATATATTTTTCATCAATGTCACCAGGAGGGCTCCGTAAGTTATAGAAGTATTAGTGTACTTAATAGTAAAATAAATATATTTATAAATATTTGTATATCTATAAATAAATAAATAGTAGTAAATATATGGACCTGAGGATGGGTAGGTTTAGGGGCGGGGTTACCTGACTGTTTATCTTCTTTGTACATACACTCATATACAGACATTCAGATCTTCCTTCCAATCACTGACATGAACATTTTACTGCCTTTCATGCAAAATCTCTGCCACCAATTCAATTCAATTTTATTTATATAGCGCCAAATCACAACAACAGTTATCTCACAGCGCTTTTCATAAAGAGCAGGTCTAGACCATACAAGTTATTTACAGAAGCCCAACAATTCCAGCCTACAGTAAAGTTTGTCTGATAGATAACTTTTGAAGCAAACTTATTAGTGATGTATTTCAACTTCACCTAAAACTCAAGAGAAGAGAGAAGTTATTCTACAATTGTATGTTTCTGAAACTTCACCTGGTGTTGGTATCTATCCATATCCAGGTCTCTGGAAAGTTCCAGCGCTCTCGTGGCTCCAAATGTGTACTGTGTGTCTGGGAAAAGGGAATTGTCCCCTCTCCTGGTATTAAGAAGATGAGTGTCAGTTACATTAGCAGTGTATAGTCTCAAAAATGTTTTAAAAAGTTACTGTCAAGGCAAGATTTTTGATCAATGATGATTTTCACAACATACGAAATACAATCTCCATCGGATGTCCCTTCATGTGTAAACTGGCATCAGTCAACGCCACAAGATCACATGTCTGCACAAACAAATGAAAAAACAAAAAAATACAAATTTCACCGTAGGCTGAATAATCATAAAGGATTTAAATGTTCTACATCTTCTATGGCTGCTGGCTATATTTTAAGACATTTACATGGAACTAAGTTCATTAGTGTTAAACCTATGGTTCATGCGATAATGGGAAAGCTAATACAGTTGGCTACATTTGTCATTTTGGAGCTTTTCCATCCAATTCTGCACTGAGAGGGTAAGTACTGCACAAATAGGTGTTCAATAGATAGATGGGAAGGTAGGTTGGCTGTGATGTGTCTATGGGGAGTCTAACCTTGAAAACGGAGTACGGATCGCCCATTCTCAGCATCTCAGAGTAGGCGTCGGTCATGCCATACTCCCTCATCTCCTTCAGCACCTGTGAAAACAACACCAGAAATCATAATAGCCTCTATTGTTGCAGCCCACAAAGATAAACAAAAAAGAGAGAGACATAAGACGAGTAATTGTCTAAAACCTGTTTCACCTGTGGGGGGATAGTGTCTTGGTAGGCTTCATTGAGGTAACAGGTGAGCTAAGGTTCACATACAGGTCACTCTCGAGGTCATTAGGAGGCCCAGACTGATCCATGACTCATTATATAAGGATTTTTCTCTGTCTCAAATGCAATACATGTTAACTCCAGATCCCAATGCATTTGAGTCTACCATCCTACTGCTCAGATTTTGGCCAGTTAAAGATGACCTTGTAGGGAAAGAGCATAAACACTAATCGGATAGCTGAGGGATGAATATTGTGGACCAAGAGGGATTCTTCAAATTTATGGGTTCATTGTGTTCTCACACGGTGTGCTGATGCTATGATCTCCCTGGCTGGGCTTTAATAAACCACACTTTGTAAGTTGTTTTGAGTTTTGTGAGATCTCCATCTAGGGGTCAACCCCGTCACCAGATTTTTTATAACTGGCCAATCTGGGATAAAACTGTTCATGGTTCTGGGTTGGGGGTGGTGCGAATTAGGTTTAACAGAAGTACCTGCAGGTTGATGAAAACTGGAAAATGGTTGTAAAAGCACTTTATATGACAATCAACTGTCTTTAGCAAACAGGAAACATGTGACTCAAGGCTTCAAGATTTTATCCCTTTGACTGATGGTCAGACTAGAGTTTATGGGCACCTGCTTTTAGTGGAATCGATCCATGGAGATAGTTTTGGTTTGATTTGTCCAGGACATATCTGTCTCTGAGATTTCTGCCTTCACCCCAATATAGAAGAGGTGAATGGAATTTAGTTTGTGAGGCTCACTGTTAAGGCTAATGCTGATTATTAGCAGGTATAATGTCCATCATGGTCATGGTGTATTTTGTGAAGATGATTTAACGTTGTCCTCACCGTCTCCTTGGTGATGTCATTTTGTGACCCTGCCGACTTTGTGGCCTTGTCAACCACCAGGATGCCGATCAGAGAATCTGGCTCTGCCACTCTGACCCTCAGTGTGACCTCGTCAGCTGGCTTCCTCATAGTGTTGCTCCAGTATAAAGACACCTGCCAATCAAAGGCCGGCCATCATTACACAGAATCATACACCTCAATGTACCACTGTACAACATCACATCTAGCAATACAGACATCAGGTCTTACCCCAGAAAACTGGTTAAGATAACCATTGTCTTTAGCTAAGTTTTGACTGACAGTTTCTGATGGGATGACATCTTTTGCAGGTAAGTTACTCACTACTAGATGTTTATTTCATAAACATAAACTTTGTGAAGGTCAGTAATTCAGTGGAGGATGCTCTGTCCAGGCAGTGGACTATTGTGATTGAAAAAACCTCTAACTTCCCCTTTTCCCAAACATTACACAAGCTTCTGATTGGCTCATGGTTTAGGCAAAGTAACAAGGTTGCTATAGTAAAGAAAGCTGTTACCTAGCTAGCTAAAGTCAATGTTAATATCTATCTATCTATCTATCTATCTATCTATCTATCTATCTATCTATCTATCTATAGTTATTTATTAATGATCCAAATCTTTAAAACAGCTGAAACAATAAATCACCTGGTTTTGTAGAGTTTGGGCGATGGGTAGCTTTATCGCGTCGTTGACGATCTCTCCGTTGGGATGCACACAGTAGACGATGATGCAGGCAAGAGGAGCCCAGCTGATTTCTGGGACCAGAGTTAGATCACCAGAGCTTTTCCCGGCAGAAACCACCTGACCTCTGGATTTCACCTTCACACGTAGAAAACAGATGTGAGTCCTTTAGTCTTAATTCTTTTATAAATGGTACATTTAAAGCTGTGGCGGACAAACTCCAGAACCAGCTGGAAGATTAATTTGATTAAAGTTGGATTTCACAAAAAAGTATGTTCACAAAGAGCTGCACGATATGTAAAACAGATGCAGTGTAAAAACACAAACATTTAAGAGGAAGACAGCAGACATTACAAACAAATAGCAGCCAAAATTATATAATAATATTAAAACATATGAGAACATAGCAAGATAGAACATCTATAAAAATAAAAAAATCTACAAATCTTGATATTGTTATAAATTCAAGTTCATTAAAAAGTTAATGTTAGTCACTCTAAAGCTTCTGAAGACTGAATACATTGTAAATCAATTAAATGCAATATAATAAATGTTTTAAATCAGAACATGGTGCTCACCAAGTAGTGAATATTATCCACTGGAAAGTTCTTCTCAATGTGCAGCAGGAGGGGTGAACCAACCTGAAGAAATACAAGATTGTGATGTTAGATGATTATTTTATGTGTGCTAAGGGCAAACAGTACAGGACAGACAGTGTAAGTACATCCTGTTTTTACTACTCTACCAAGAGTTTTTCCATAGTGCTGCCAGGCAGAATGATGTGACACAGATATAACCTCGTATTAAGCTCCGCAAATTACCTCTGGAGGTTTGGACGGTTGCTCAATCTGCAGGTAAGAGTGACTGGGGGATGTGTAGCTTCTATAGAGTTGTAGACTCTCGTGGCTGTCCTCAAAAGAAGCCTGAAAACAAACAAACAGCAACAACAAAAGAAAAAATATGTGAAAGAGACAAGGTTTCCCTCTTTGTGCTAAAAACATCTTGCATACATCTTTTTTGCAGCTGATGAAAAAATCTCAGTTTGTCTTTGGATTTGGTTAAAATATCTTTTTCAGTTCCCACCTAGGTCAGGTTCAGATCCACTGATATTTTAAATTCGCCATAAAGCTCTAACACAATAAAAATATCAAATAGGGACCGACCAAAAAATGCTCTGTAGCGTTGCTAGAGGACAACAACTCCACAGAGATCTTTTATAAAAGCTTTACTGTGCACATTCAGTTGACCTTAGAATGGGTTACAAAAAGGACTAAAAGTGAATGGTCAATAATTAATCACAGTCAACCAAAAAAACAAAAACAAAAAACACTTTGATTAGCCCCAGTTGGCTCCGGATATATGTAAAGATTGCTTTTTATTTCACTTCTATACAGATGATGCAGCCTATTTCAGGTTTTCGTTTTCCTGTTTCCTGTTTTAATTTGAAAGTGTATGTGTTAGGTGTGTCTTGCTTTGTTTCCTGTCTGCCCTCATTCCCTCACTTTCCTAATGTGCCTCACCAGCTGTTAATTCTGCTGGGTGCTTCCTTGTTTCACACCTGTCTGTCACTCTTGATTCTTGCTTTTCACTTGTCGATGGACATGGGATATTTACATTGCTTAGTGGTATTTACTTTTCTTATTGGATTACCTGGTTTTGTTGGACAAATAAATATGTAAACTCTTCATGCCAAGTCAAGTGTTCTGCAATTGGGTCTAAAGCCTTGTGTGTTTCCCCTTGTGTCTCCTGTACAGACTGATTATGCAGCCGTGATAAAGTTTTAAGGTTATAAAACTTTGATGTTTAATCTTACATCAATTGTAAGTGTTCCAGTTTCATTCATGAGCTGAATGTGGAGGGGTATGACTCCATCTGCAGGAACACGAAACTCCATTTCTTTAGCAGGCATCTCCTCTGGATCTGACATGTTTGATTGAAGAGGTATTGTTTGTTCCACATAATCCATTTTCCAACTCCACTGACTTTGCTTTTGCTGTATCACTGACACTTGAACGGTCTTTTGCTGATCCTCCTGGGACAGCGGCTGATCGTTGTATGTAGATATTTTCAGCTACAAAACAAGAAAATTATTGACAGAAAGCTTTTAATTTTTTATCTTTTTATGTAGAAACACCGAGAACAATATTTAAAAATATATTGTGTGAGAGGCCCTTGTCCTCTGGTGTCAGGACATAAAAGTTAATTATAGTGTTGCTCATTATAGCATTATTACAGAAACCCTAAGCAGCCATGCATTCAACTATTTTGTTACACCTTTTTCCCGTGATAACGGGATAATTTTCTTGTGTCCTTGACATAACAAACCATAGATGAATACAGGGGTCGTCTGGTGAGTTTCTTTACAATAATTTCAAAGTACTTGTCAGTATGGCTTGTTAGCTCAGTTGGTAGAGTGCAGGGCTTGTTGTCCAATGATTGAGGGTTTGATTACTGTTCTCAACAACTTGTTTTTTTTCTTCTTTTGTGCTTTTTTTAGTATCCTCTTCAACAAAGTTGTTATGAAGAGATTCAGTGGAATCCAATCACACATTTCCCAAAGGCTATTTCAAAGGTTCTGAAATAGCCGTCAGGAAATGTTTAACGTTAAATGGATTCCCCTGAATGAGAAGGGCAGGAATTTTCTCTGCCTGGAAATGATGGGGAAATAAAAAGTCTATAGGTTGATGGATGTGGACCAATCGCCAGGATGCACATAGTCCAGCATATGCTTTATTTGAGCATGTGAAACAGTCCTTTCATAAGAACTTTGTTCAAGAGGATTATGAAAAAACAATGATACTGAAATTCTGATTAAACCACTGTGCTAAACTACTGTTTTATTATCTCAAGATCATGACAAAATGATCCTGTTATCATGTTAAAACAACATTCATTGCCTTGAGAAAATTATCCCATTATCACGGGAAAACAGAGTGAAAATATTTTTTTAATTAATGGCCGCTTAGGTCTTTCATACATTATATATATATTAGAAGTAAATCGACTTTAATAAGAGAAGCAAAAGAAGAAAATAAAAAATAAATAAAAAGACAGTTTTTCTTACCCTGGCAGCAAAGTTCAGAGACGGCCTTAATATTTGGGGATAGTCCTCAAAAGAAACTTTATATCTGTGCTTTGCCAAGGACACCTTTCTCTTACTATTATATGTGAGACCTGAAATATAAGAAGCACTCATAAGTTATTTTGATTACCCATTTCCATTTTGTTAATGAGTTAACTGTTCCAATATAATATATTCTCTGTAAATTGTATTTCTCAACGTGAAGGTCTAAAGGTCTGGCCACACCAGAAAAAACGACCCAGAGATGCCTTTTACAAAAACATTTTCTAGATGACTTACATTGAAGACCAACATTTTACAACCTGTTTTTACAATGCTTTCTACTTGTCAAACGTCATGTGACTTAGGTCATGTGACTTTTGTAACATACTTAAGGTCCAGCAATACTGTCGCTGGACTGGTCCTTGCCAACGCTCCTTCATGTTGTTTTGTGGATGTCGTTGTACTTTGCAACAGATATGTGTATCATTTTGAAAAACAGTCCAACATTTCGACTCGGGACACTTGATAGTTGACCTATTTTATTGTTTAGGTATGAGGACGTGTTGGTTTATACTCTGATATAATAGGTTAAATGAAAGCTTTCTCCATTTTTGACTCCAGTCTGCATTTCCCTAAAGATCCACATTGTCAATGCCATTGTCAGCGGTGTAAATCTATGTGTCAAAATTCACCGAAGTACCTAGAGTAAGTAACTAGAGATTTAAAATAAGAACAGATTCACATCATTATCCCTGTGGCAGGGATACAATTGCGGTTGGGTGTTTATTTACGAATTGGCTGGTCTAAAAGGAGTCACATTTAAATTTATTGAAGCTAAAATTGACTGAAATATTCACACTGAAGGACCTCAATGTCAAGTTCTTCCTAGTGAAACACACAAAGTGCCATACATAAGTGTAGTCTGGAGGTGAAAACTAATTACCTGTGAGGTGGTCAGTCACATTAACCATGATCATTAGAAACTCTTCATCCATGTATTCGTCAAAGAAGACCATATCTTGAGGTCTCCTGCTCATCAGGTGGCCTTCAGGAACGTCAAACAAGATGTCGGCGGAGCCTTCAATCTAAATCAAGCAGCAGGGATGTCATTAAGTATACTCATTCATTATTGGCTGATTTATTAGTTAGTGAGACAAAAATACTGATAAATGTGCATTACAATTTACCAGTTATCAAGGAGATGTGTGTCCAAAAAGACCTGAAGTATTTTATTTGCACTGATATAAAACAGGTCAAAAACCAAATCCTCAAAAGCTTATATACATTTTTGATGTAATCAGATCATAAGTCTGCTTCCAAATCAAAGTTAGGAGCTTTAAATAAAATTACACACCTCTCTGTCTTCATTATAAGCCTCCTCATGACCATGAACATGATGGAGAAAGGTTAGATTCATGTGTCCCGTGACAGGTTTGCCGTAAATGTACCTGAGGATGAAAACACAATAATTTTAAATAATCCTCAGATTTTAATCACAAGTAAGATTATTAATACACAAATATGTGAATAAAAGAAACACGTGAACTGCACTTGATGAAACAAAGGTCCCCACTTTGCTGTGACGGAGCCCCACAGTGTGTCCTCATGATAAAGGACATCCGGTGCGTCTATCACAACTTCAAACTTTGGCAGCACTGAAACCAGACATATAGTTAACAAAATAACAAGTTAGTGAACAGAAGGAAATTAATCAAATCAGTTTTTGGCTCTTTGGCTTCAAAACAGCATCATCATCCATCTTCCTGGACTCTGGGGCCCAGGGACTCTGTAGCAATATCGCCTGGTGTATGATTTATCAATAATATTAAAAGGCTGCTAGTGATCATACTGAGTATACATACCGTAATGAGCAACGTTGAAATACTTCTCACTTGAAATGCCCTGTAAAACACAGAGAGGATGTATTTTTGTTTTCTGCTTTTACAGGCTCATGGGGCCACTCGCCTGACCTTTATTCTTGCTAAGGGATTGTGTGGAAATGTCTCGGTTGATGATTTTATATTTAATTTTATTAAAAAGCAAGGCCCTTCCCAACGTTATATCAGTATGTTCTTTGGACTCTTCCTGAGACCGATCAGACGCATGCATCGGTAATGCCCTTGTTTTATTCTGGTGGCTTATGAATTCATATAGTAAGTGTGAATTAATATTCCTAAATTTATGATCTGTTAAATAACCACATAAAGTCAGAGTGACATTCATGCATTAAATCATGAGGCATACATTAGTTAAGCTTTAATTAATTTGTACCATTTGTGTTACCCACAGTCCAAGTTTAAAGTCTGCAGATCTGGTAGAATTAGCCATCTGCTTTCCTTGCATGAGCTCCGTCTATCCCATAATTTAGTATGTCATTCGTTAAACATTCTCAACAAGGAATATAATTTGGTCCTTGACTTTAAAATACTCAATACTAAATTAAGTTGAAGAATCTGGCAACAATATACAATACACACATGTCCATTATACATCTGAGATGGGTTCCTATAGTCCTTATTAAAGCCTGGTCAGGTACAGACTTAGTGGACTTGGTGAGATGTAGCAGACTTACACTGACTGTGGTGACAATGGTCCAGTGACCCAGAGGTGGGTTTTCAGACAGCTGAAACTCTTGAGACACAACCCCGAGGACGCCGTCTACAGCCAGCCACTGTCTGAGCAGGTTTCCCCTCGGATCCTGGATCAGGTAGAACATGTATAGAGAGAAATTAAATTTGGCTATATAATGGAGGACAGAGCTTGAGTCAAGTGATGTGTTCTGCCTGTTGATCAGCAGACTGCTTAATACACCCTTAAAGCAGTAGATTTACTCATTTCAGTGGTAGTTTGTATATCAATAAATTAAAAACATATAGATTTGTATATATGCAAGAAATATAGTACATGACACTATGGCTCTGATTTTGATTGATATATATATATGAATATATACATTGATTAATGTCCTGCACTTCTACATAAACCTGCTGTTAACTGAGAACATTGTGGGTTTTATGAGGAGATACTGACAGTTTCATTTTTGGATTACTTGTTCCTGCAGTGGATGTTTGGGTTGATCGATAAAGAAGATGTTTGACTAGTGATATGCTGAAATATAAATAATCAGTATATATAAATGGTATATTCGGTGACTTCCTGTATACTGCATATTGATATCAGCCTCACTCTGATGATGATGTCCACCGGGCTCATGTAAGGTTTCCCGTCGGGGTGAATGGACACCGCTCTGATCTTCACCACCTGCCCGGGCAGATAGTTTGTTTTGTCTGTTTGAATGAAGGTGGAGAGGCCTTTGATATCAAAGTCCAGCTGCGTTGAGTTGGAGAAAACCACAACGCCATTCACGTGACCTTTGACCGCCAGGCTGTACGGCTGCAAGTAGCTGGACTCGCTCTCATGGATCTGCAGGGGTAGAACGTTTAGGTCATTTTATATTTGATAATGGAAATCAAAGATGCCTAAAACCTTGGTACAGATATAATCTGGAAGCTTCTCCAACCTGAGTGCAAAGAGTCTTAGTTGTCTGTAAACTAAAGGATGGCAGACTGAGAGCCGGGCTGTGGTCCGGATATGAGGCTTTAATTGTGGATCTGCTCAACATCTGTCCGAATTTCACTTGATCTGTTTCTGTTCAAAACTCTTAGTTTAAACTTCAAGAGAAAGCCTCTCTTCTCTGCTATAAAAACAGACATCAGTGTTCTGGTTTGACTAAAAAACAACAACCTTTCACCACTGATAGAAGACAATTTAACCAAGTATTCAACTGTAAAAAATCTGCCTCAGTACATCTTTGGAACAACCAAATCTTTGACAAAAAAATTAACTTTCAGTAAACAAGACTAAGAATCAAGTGCCATGCTAGCTGCTCTGTAAGGCTGGACTAACATGCTCACAAGGACTGTAGGCCAAAATGACCTAAATCGGCTTTTTATTTTACTGACATGTGACACACATCTGATTTGTTTATAAGTATGAACAGCCCGAGTCACATGGAATCTGATCTTTTCCACTTCAGATTTGAGCCACTTTCAGATGTGGTCCAAATCAGGTCAGATTTTTTGAAATGTGACCTCAGTGGGTCAGATCAGAGTTTATGCGAGTTCATGGTCTTCGTACAAATTCCCTTTCTTCCACCTGAAATCACCTTAAAAATAAAACCGTAGATGCATCCTGTGTTTCGCATCTTATTATTCTTTATTCTTTGGATGCGGGTCACTTGCAGGGCGTGGCCAGATCACACTGGAGTCTGATTTAGGCCACAGTTAAATAATGATGTTAACTGTCAATCAAAAAAATGGATCTGAGCAGTAACTCTGAATTGAGCTTTGAGGACTGCAGTGTGAACATAATCAAACTAAGGCTGATGGGAATGTCATTGGTTTAGCAGGTATCTGGTTACAAACCAAAGTATTGGATAAAGTAATACGACCTGAAAAGGGATCACCGATGTGATTACAGTTCATCCTGAGGGAACCATGAATGCGTTTAACAAATTTCATGGCCATCGATGCATTAGCTTTGGGAGAATTGTCAAAAATTACAAATGCCAACCTTGCAGTGATGCTAGGTGAAAAGTCTGGGGAGTTAGTAATTAGGATTCATCCTCTGGAGGCCGTGAATACAAGTACAAACTGTCATGAAAATCCAACGTACAGCGGTTAAGATATTTCACTCTGGACCAAAGTGCTGGATCGAGTGACATCCCTAAAGCTACACCACTAGCGAGGTTCAAAATACTTACAGGAGGCAAAGTCAGCAGCTTGGTTGAACCTTTAAAAACAGAAATTTTATTAGTAATGTTGTTTAACTTTGGTGGAAGTAATTATAATTAAAAGACAAGTCTTTTTTTTTCTTCATGCACAAAAGATTTCACCTCCTATAACTGTAGCTGAGTGTGAGGCCACGGTCTGGTTGCCATGAACAATGTGAACAGATACAGCGACCGACGAGGTGGTCAGGATGGTGACTGACACTGATGTTGGGACTCCAGAACGGAGGGATCTGGGAGTCAGCAGCAGGTACGAGGGCTGAGGGTCGGGGCTGAAAACCAAACTGGTCAGGTTAAACACATTATACACAATAGATCTTCTGTGGTCATAAACAGCTTTAACCATTTGGAAACTTCCAGCTTTTTGTGACTATTTCCAGGAAAAATGCCTAAAATAACATACCTGAAGAAGAATCAGTAATAACTCCTCAAGCATTAAGCCTAGATACATAATTCTGGTCTCCTTTGATAACTCAGAAGCTAAGGAATATGAATCAACTGTAAAATGTACCTATTTTTGCTATTAAAAATGGAGATGCAATAAAGGAGAAGATGATATTTTCATTTTCTTTTCGTCTTGAGCAGATCAATAATTTGATACATTGGATGTCTGTTTAGCTCCTACGAGTCGGTAGTCAATAAATGCCGTCTCTTCTCTCCCTCATTTTGACGAGAGAAACGAAACCTAAGAGCTCAGCTATTGCGTAATACCAAAATGGTGTCCTGGGGTCTTTTCACACACAGAAAACAGCTGTTTTTTGGACTGAAAACACAGAAAACAGCAAACGTAAGTCAGCGGTTGTAGATGTATATATATGTTGGTGTGTTTGTTGTTGTTACAACTCTATGAGTTTGGTGATTTGAGTGACATGAGCTGATCAGCTGGAGCTGAGCTTTCTTTAGAGTGGTCGGACTGCGGTGTGGGATGAGATGAGAGATATCTGGATGGCAGTAACTGCAGCCATGTAAAGTGATTACAGACTGATTTATGTTGTGTTTAGGGTGACCAGGCGTCCCTAAAAATCCGGGACAGTCCTGAATTACGAGCAGTTGTCCCTACCGCTTTCCGGTTTGTCCTGAAAATTAGACCTAAAATGAGTTTTGATTATGACCTAATTAAACATTAAATACTGATTGTTGCATATTTCTCTTGCTCCAGCAGGGTTGCAGAAAAATAATTAATTTTAGCGTTGTGTTTTGATTTTCACATGTATTAATATATATTTTAATGTTATTATTATTAGGTGAAGGGGGCGTTAGTTCATATTTAACACTAAAATCTTTTACATTATTTTACCTGTGATGACTTGTTTGAATTCAACAAAATGTTGAATTCAAACAAGTCACATCCTATCACTTTTACTAACATGTTATTTTTTAAAAACACACAACATAGACATTAGGTGAAATGTAAGCCTCCGATAAAAGAAATCTCAGTCAGATAAGTAGGTAAGTACGGTAAGACACACCTATTTTAACACAGGTTACAAAGTGCTGTACATATAATATCAAGCATAAACACAAGGCAGAAGGTCACATACACCCTCATATGAACATAAAGCACAAACAACCACTGATCTAATGGGAGGGTGATATCGCTCCACTCTGGTGCAAGTGAACTGTTGCCTCTGGTGCCTTACAAGTGATTAAAAGCATTTTAAAAACTTGAACTTAGCCTCAACTGCAGCGAGGCTAAAATTGAAGTGATGTGTGAAATAGCACCAGTCAAAAGCCTAGCTGCTGCATTTTGTTCTAGCTGAAGACGTGCCAGAGCAGTCCCTTAAACTGTCCAGGTGACGTTCCCTGGCTCTACCTGGACCTGTAAGTTTACCTGTGTGTGATGTTCTGGGCGACCGTGAGAAAGATGAGGCCGAAGAAGAATCCCCACGTCTGGAGATGCTCCATTTGCGTGAATGAATCTCACTTCACTTGGGCTTCACTCAGTGCTCGAAGTAGGTGATGTTGGTGGCAGCCTTCATACCTGCCCCACCTCCCTTCCTCCTCATACAGAATCAGCTGATGAACTGAACCAGTGTCAGTTTACCTGAATCCCCCCAGGGAGGCTTCATTTAGGAGCAGAGACTGGGTGTTTCCAGTCTGACTGATATTAATACTGCTCTGCCATAGAAACTGTTTTTGCATGGAGCTGCAAAAGTGAAAAGTAGGTGGCCTCCCAAGAGGCTCCAAAACCCAAGGTGTGTCATTTAAAGTGTCAGTTTGTCAGCAGGGGTGTAACGAGTTGGCACGTAGCCCCAAGCCTAGATGGTCATAGTGGGCCCCTTCCTTTTACGATCAAAGTAGCAGAATGTCAGTAGCAAGAAGTTAAAGCTTACAGCTTTCCAACAAGGAGAAGTTACCAGTACCAGCTCAACTCGCCCCGACTGGACTCGACTTCCAGTCGAGGTCCTCTGTTTCCCATTGTAGAAAGTACCCAGAGATGGTACCCCTCAATGTATCTGGTCGTCATAGGCGATGCCACACACAACTGCAACGACATAATGTTCAATGCAACACACACACCAGCGATCCAAACAGCTGTCTCTTGATTTAAGTTAAAACGTTTGAACCTTCCTCAGAATGTAAAGACAGATAAGCGGTATGAAAACCTTCCAGCTGTGTTTTCCTCTGCCGTTGTTGCTGCAGCGGTCTGTGTGACGGCGGGAGCAGAGGGCTCTGTGAGCGGGCGGCTGGTCGGCCTCGTGTGCGCCTCCCGCGGGTCGGCGTAGGCTTCCCCCGCCGCTACTTTCGGAGCTCCTCAACTCCGAAAACTTTCAAGCACATATTTGTTCTGCCGTCACTTTTCGTAAAACTGTCAATATTAAAAATCTACACAACTGATTTCTCACCTCAAAACTTCTCAGAAGTGGATTTAGTGATGAATTAATGTAGGAAAATTGTAAACTATGAAACATTCTGCTGCTGGCCTCTGTTTGGCGCGGGTAATGATGATGCAGTGAATAGTGACGATTCTCTCTGACCAATCAGCAGTCTGCCATGTTTTCACATCACGTTTTAGTGTCGCCTCGGCTCGCTCGGAACCTCGACGGACGTGATACAAGACAAAGTACCTGGTACAAGTACAACTTTTCCACAATGGAAAACCAAAAACAGGCATATTGAGCTGGTTCTGTGCAGTGGAAAAGGGGCTTAAATGAAACCAGACAGCATTCTGTGCAGAAGATGAGTCAGCCAAAGACAGTGATAGATTAGGCTACTTGATCAAATCGGAGTTCAATCACCTCACAATCACCATGCTGCTGATGCTGTTGCTATAGCAGTAGCTGTCCCCTTCGGCTCCGCTCAGACTCAACTTTACACTCGTCCTCAATAGACTTCAGACTTGACTCTGACTCGAGGTGCTGGACTCGTGAACAATGTTTATGTTTAGGAAAACGTCTGATGAGCTTGCTGTTATCCACCTCTGTTATAACAGAACAAAGAACACAGGTGTCGTGCCGAAAAGTGATCATCCACCGAAAACTGATTGTCGTCCCTGAGAGGTCACACATTATCTTAAAGCTGTATCGTCCAGTCTCTTTAGGACTACAGCTGCTTTTATCTGGATCAAACAGACATAATGTGCAAGGTAGTTTAGGTTTCTTTGTTGACTACCTAAATAGACCTTTAATTAAAATATAACCTCCACCCCCACTTATCCATCCACAATACCTATTACATGTCAATCTCACTGATTGACCTAAAATTGGAAAGAAGGAGCTTTTGATGTTTTAAAGACTTCATATTATTTATTAAGTACAGATTTATGTTATTTAAAAAAAGAAAAACTATTACTATAACTTATATTATCCATTGGTTCACTTCAACTCCAGGAAAAACAAACACATTTTAAAATATTTAGAAGGATTTTCTTTTAAAAAAAGAAAATCATCAAAACTTTAGTGAGGAAGACACATCAATTCTTTATCTACAAAACACATCTATAAAAAGTAAATTTGAGAGAATATCTACGTATGAAATAGTTAAAAACAAAGTTACAAAGAACAGCAGACTCTTTTTTCCTACAGCCCACCAGCAGGTACAATCCAGCCTTTTCTTTTCACTACTCCGTCAGGTCACTCTCTGTTCAATAACCTCACCTCTGCCCCTCTCACCAGCCAGCCACCTTTTCAACTATTAAGTTGTCTGCCTCGTGTCTGTGTTATTTGATTAGATTATGTTTTTTATCAGATATAATAAAGAGAAAAGAAACAAAAAACAATCAGTAATAAAAAACAAAATGATCTCATGAGATTTTTGTTCTCTAAAAGTTTCAACTCCTCGTGTAAATGTGCTGTTATTTAACTGCAGTGGAGTCTTTTCTCTGATGAGCTGATGTTGATATGGAAGTT